>JBBPJZ010000352.1:0-22748 GCA_038089015.1 Chalciporus aff. trinitensis | reverse complement strand
CAGAACCTTAACAAGAACCCGAAGACGAGCCACAACTTCCCTCTGGCTCCGATCCGCGTCAGGCAAGGTCACGCAGCGAAGGCTCCCCAGGCTCCCCTTCCATCCCAACTCGTCAACCATTGCAAAGGGCAAACACCGGATCTGAACGACTCGACGCGTTGCTCGACGTTTATACCTCAGTGGCCCAAGGCGCATCTCAGATACCTATGTCCGAACTTCTCCAAGCAACTAGACTTGTCCACCAAATTGGCGCGGTGTTGACCGAACAAATGGGCAAGAAAATGGGCAATCCAAGCAATCCAAGGTGATATAGCAGGGTAACACTAATGAGGGTTGACTTGCAACCCATATTGTTATTAGAGTATATCCTTCCTCCTCGTCATTGTAGCACACCGCATCCATATTCTTGACATCCTTCTCGAGTAAATGTTACAATATAATCTATGGGACTGGTTAGACACAGAACAAAAAGAGCCTTGAACTTGTTTACCTCCTAATACTCGAGCTGCGAACCCCGCCTCGCAGTAACAACTAGGGAGTCCTGATTAGCTAATGAGAGCATTAAGAATATGCTATGCTCACTAATAATCTGTTGAAAGCCGTCAGCGAAGATTTCATCAGTAAGAAATTCAAGTTAGAGGCTCACAAAGCCATTTGCGTTTGAAGACCTCAATCTCCTCCCTTCCGCGGGGTCCATTCATAACCGTCGGATGTTCCGCCTTCAGAGCGGGGATGATGACGGTTTCAAACTGGTCGATGAAACGCCTCCTCCATTCGCGTAAGGTGCGTGCATAGTGAGGGCCGATGTTGCAGACAGAGTCCACGATGAGACGACCGGAAGTTCCTTGCTCCATGGTTCTAAGGAGCATTGTGAGGCTCGGAAGAGCTCCGCCTGGAAAGACTACACAATGTCAGTTGAAGGTTTTCAGACGGAAGGCATGCCCCGTTAAATGCTAAACGCACTCTGAATACGGTATAAGAAGCTAGTACCAGTTGATCAACAGAATTGGACATACCCATTTCTGAATAAAATCAATCTCTTGGGCATATCGTTCGAATCCTGCAACACGACAAGTGAGGGGATCAGCCTACTGGTGATCGAGAAGCCCAAAACTCACGACTCTCTGGAATGGTGATAACTTGCACCACTCCGACACCTTCTTCCTTCATTGCCCAATCTACTACGCGCCAATACTCGGGAAGGAACCCCAAGCCGACATTTTCTATCATCTCGATGCTGATGACCCTGTCAAAAGAAGACCGCCAGGAACTGGGCATGGTACGATAGTCCATGAGATGCACCGTGATCCTATCTTCGAGACCTGCCTCTTTGATGCGTGCTTGAGCCAGAGTCTGCTGTTGAACGGAAAGCGTGAGCGTATCTACTGTCGTGTCGGGAAAGCGTTGGGCAATGAGAATAGCCATAGAACCCCAACCCGAACCGATTTCAAGGACCTTTTGACCAGAGGAAATCTTGGCCTTCGCAATGATGTAGTTTAACTTTCTCAACTGGGCCTCATGGAGTTCGTCCCGATTCGAAGGTTTGTCGCGTGGGTTGGAATGTTCCCCTTTATCTTTAGAGGTGTCTACACCACCGGTGAATACCCGACTACCATCCCAAGGGTTTTGATCTTGATCTCCGACCTTCAGGTCGCCATCGATATTCTCGAAGATGGCGCATGAGTACGTCATATCCTTAGAAAGGAATCCTTGACGGTGATGAATGAGGTCGCCAACACGAGAAAACACAAGTGATAGACATACCAGCGAACATTGTATTCGATATATCATAATGCGCTGAGATGTTCGACCGCGAGTTGCTCAACGAGCTGAGAAACCGCCAGGACGTCAACGCATGCGGAACGCTGAAAAGATACGACGCGAATGAATCCAATTCGGACAGGTTTCGGCGGTTGAGAATGAATATCTGTGTGGAAGGGAAAGGGTCAATCCGTTGGCCCTCGATGATTGGTGCAAGAGTTGCCTTGAACAAGGAGACCAAGTCGTCACATTCGACTTCGCCGTACATGTATGCTTCGGAGAACCCCAGGTCGGCCATGGTGAAAAGTCTAAGCCAGAATGTGTCACTGATGACACGCAGCTCTGCCATTGGCTCGTCGGGGAGGGGCAGTTCAAGCTCCCTGTCATGGTTTGGGAACTGATAGATGTCTTTGAACGTGAGGATGCGCAGATGACCTTGTGTAATCCTCTCCATGGACCTGGTCATGGTCCGGGTGTGAACAGGGTAATGTATACGCAAGGAATGTTTAGACTCACGAAAGGACTGCAGCCTTTGCGAGTCGTATTAGTGGAGTCCAAGCACGATGGAAGATTCTTTCTCTGAGAGTTGTCCAGCAGTCATCAGCCCATGCAACAAGTGAGAATGGATGTTTGGCTGGTTGGCTGAGGAGTTGGGACATCGTGCAATAGACAGACAAGGGGGGGAGACCTTAGGATTGCTTTAAAGCGGCTGGACGAGCTTCTATCACGTCGAACCAGAGATCGGAATCAGAATTTACGGCAAAAAGTCGAGTAACTCGGGAGCTGGGGTTTGATCGCTATTAGCCCACATCTGCGAAGCATCTCAAATGAACGATTAAGTATAACCGACTTACGGTGTCAACGTGCTGTGTGATTGACGCATCCGATTGGGGGGGAGCTCTTGCAGAGCTCTCAAACCTTACCAAAGACTTACTGCCGCTATCCATACACGGCCAAGTGGCGTTTTTGCTTGACTATGGATTACAGATCCAGGTCGACGATTAAAGTCATCTATGCTCAATTTGTTGAGTGATGGCTATTGACACAGTTATGCGGAGGGATAATACAAATGTACTTCACGATGCTATCCTGAGAATAGATGACGATGATAGAGTGAAAAATGCAAATGACGAAACCGACACCTATCTACACACCGCCCGATAACGCTGCACCGTCGACCCAAAGCGTTGTTGGCGACGAGCAACCAGGTCTCTCGAAGGGCTGGAAGACGGTGCATCATCGCTAGGCGGATCATAATCTGGATCCATACGCCGTCTGGGTGCAGGAGAAGCCAAGTGACGTGGGGACACTTGTCCCAGATGGGGGTCATCATCGGAGCCCTGCGATTCGGAAACTTTGCCAATGCTCTCGACAAGCATAATGGAATCGTCTGATAAAACCAACCATTGGTTAGACCAACATACAACAATTCCCTACAATGATCACTCACCACTTCCCGCGATGATTGTTTCTTCCAGTACCTTCAGCGCGGGGGATGAAGCGGGGAGCTCAGAGTTAACGTCGTCCCAATGCTTCATCCGCTTCCTCTGCAATGTCGCAGTTTCATCCAAATCCGAATCACGGAGCTTGGGCATCGATGATGAGCGGCGAAGGTCTGGTGGTGGCGTAGCGGCCTTGACCAAATCAGCACTGGCCCTGCGTTGCATGATGCGTTGGCGTCGTAGATTCGCTAGCGATGGAACTACAACTGCGTCCATAACAAGACATCGACGTTTACGCTTCCTCGAGATCGTGGCTGATTGAGAGAGCTCGGGGACAGCAGACTGATGTGGCAAAGCCAAAACCTTTCGCGGGGGCGATGAGAGGGAAGCCTCAACCGCCATCTCGTCTTCCAGATCGCTATCACCTGAAGAGGGAAATTCGATGGAAGAGCGGATGAATGACGTCCGGCCCCTTTTCACTGCGCCGTCTCGAGGAGAATCATCGGACATCGGGCGTTTCCCCAGAATAGAAGCCGGTTTCCTCGAGCTCGGTGAGGCTGAGCATATCCTTTCCATAACGGAAAGCACTGGTAGAGGTGAAACGTTCTCTTTGTCTCCCAGGCTGCGTTTTTTGCTTGGAGAAACACTTGAAGGAACCTTGAACGGCGAACGACGCGGAGTTGTAGGAGTCGTAGGGTGGATCGGAAGTGTCCCAGCCGGTGGCTTGAGAAGGAGAGACTGGAATGGTTCTGGAGTTGTGATAGGCTTATGGGGGCGAGGAGGTGTGCTAGCACGGAGAGGTGGTTTGGCAGAGATAGGAGTAGAAGGTTCCGTGCAAACAACATCGGGTGAGGGTGAACGGGCTCGAATCGGACTGACCGACGGTTGACCAGAATCTGCTTGTGAAGTAAAAAGTGCGGGCCCAAGACGACCAATGAATGGTGAGGATGCTCTCCAGTCTTCGGAGGACTGTAAGGCTTGGTTGCTGCAGCGAGATCCCAGTCCTGACGGGATGGGTGACGAAGATGGGCTCCGCAAAAGAACATCGCTCGAGTGTGAAGACCCATATGCGATGGAGTCTTCTTCGTCTTCAGGGTCACTAGAAGGCTCGAAGTCGTCGTGAACTTCTCCGATAGGGCGGAAACATATTCGAAGGTCATTGGGCCAGCCACCCGCAGGTTCTTCAGAGTCTGCGTATGTGGTGCTCCAGAATTCATTGAACGCTTCCCTAGCCATATCCGGCTTGTCGTCACGGCCAACAAAAACGGATTGAAGGAGAGGGGAGAGCGTCTCGAGGACGATAACACTGCGAGGAAGCTCCTGAAGGCCTAGCAAGGCTGTTTGGTACAAGGGCAAGACGTCGAATGAGTAGTCATCTCTGGTAAACACACAACATTCATCCGACAGCCAGGTGCTGACACCATCTTGGATCGTTTCCAATAGAGCCAGACGGAAGTCCACTGGGCAAGTATCCACAGCCCGGGTAAGCGAAGCGACCAACCATATGGAAGGCTTCATGTTACGGGGTTCGGGAGGATAAGTCGAGACTAGTGTGTCATTGACGAATTCGAAGACGTGGGAGGGAAGGTCTCTGATCTCGTCCATGTCGCAATGAGAGAGGAGAAGGTCGGCAACGCGCGTTGAAGAGGCGAAGGCAGGGCAAGGAGACCGTGCCACCACGCTAGCAACCTGATCCAACACAGCAATCGCGTCAATACCATGGTCGTTCGCCTTGTTCGTGGCATGCTTCAAGAACGCGTCCCACATCGTAAACTCGTCGTTGCTGAGCTCCCAAGCACTGCGGTTACTGCTCATCACTGTAAGTAATTGAGACGCACATAAAATTGTAGAACGTACTCAAAAGGTGCACCAAGAAGGATTGTTGCACCCTCCCAGGACGCCTCTTGATCAGCCTGCCACGTTTCGACGAAGCAGCTCCATACCAAGCTCTGTGCCCCGGGTTCATAAGCCACCGAGGTAAGAGAGTAAGAACGCTTCGCCCAAAACTTCTCCAGTTCATCGACGTCACAAACGACGAGAGCTTCACAGCAAAGCTTAGCCCACTCTTTTCTTGTGCCGTCGATAGAGTCCGCCTCCCAGACAAGATCGCATTCGTCTTCGATGAGACACTCTAGAAGCCTTGCAGAGCCCGCGTGGAGTAGATTGCTCGGGAAAGTGGCACGCATACATCCCCATAGCTCGCGAACAACGCTCAGTTTCATCGCAGAATTGGACGGCTTGTAGGCCTTGGGCGTTTCGGAGTGTGAGCCAGGACCTGTTTTTGAGGGTGGAGGGCTGGTCGTCGAAGTGAGATCGAGTCGTGGATCGCGGAGAATCTCGATAAGAATACCTGCTGTCCGAGCAGCAAATTCGACGACACCCTCGTGGTCATCACTATCTGAATACCAAAGTGTTCAATACTACTAAACCCGGTCTGCGACGAGTCACCAACCGAGAAGGGCAGCCACATTGGCTTTCATCAGATCTTTCCATGTCAGGAGGAGTTCGGACTAGCTCAGCTCAGTTGTCAGCTTAGAGCTTATGATGACTAGTCGAACTTACAGGTATCACAGAGTCGCTCGAGGTTTGAAGACAACTCAACGCTATTCTCCAGATATCGACCAACACGTTGAAAACCCATTCTCGAGACAATTGTTCACGAGTCAAGGGTCTAATGTCGCTCAGCTGTGGACACTCGTCGAAGATCGGTTTGACAGCAGCCGAAAGTGTCTTGTAGTCCGCAGTAAGCAGTCCAGGATTTGAGGAAAAGAGCGAACGCGGCAGCAAGCTGTTCAGCGACCAAGAATTAGTGTTGGGCTCGGGAGAAACGAGTGTCTTCGTAATATCAATGGCATCGAGAGCGGTTTGCCCGCCTTTACCAACCATCACCTTGACGAGCGACAAAGCTTTCTTCACCCGATCTTCATCGTCGCAGTCATCTCCCAGAAGCCCCGCGACGGATGAGACACCCGCACCCATATCGACCACAGACTTGACCACCTTCCAGTAATTCTCGCGGGCCAACTCGACGTCTTGCTCTTCAGCAGAGCCCAGTACCTCTTCGTCTTCTGAGCAGGCTTCCAAGGGTGGACGAACGTATACCCAGGTGACGCATCTCCACAAAAGGGTGGCCATGGCACGCACAGAGCTTTTTTTGTTGCGCATGGCGAGTGATAATAGGGCAGATACGATGCGAGTTAGCCGGACATCAGTGCAGAGTTTGGGTCCGAGTAAGACGATGAAAGCCGCAAGTACACTTAGGGACCATACCGGGCCCTGCGCGACGTGTTGAGGGTCAACGGTATTGAGTGTCATTCTGAGTGTCCGAATAATAGCAGATTCCACAGTAGGTTTGCTGGGAGTTCGACGGGGAGAGGCAGAAGGGGGGGCGGTCAAGAACGTCGACACGACATTTGATATGCAAGCATGGATGTCGGAAGGTGGGAGGGCAACACAACCTAGGACGAAACCACCAAGCGCATGACATGCTTGAACCCGTAAGCCAAGGGTTGGTGCCAAAAGATTTGCCAGTATGGAAGGCAAAAGTCCAACGAAAGCTGGTATGAAGGTTGTTGGTTGGTAGAACGACAGATCGTGAACAGCCTACATGGGATCTAGTCAGTCGCAAATTTGTCCCTTTGGAATGGACATTTACCTTGAGTCCATCGCACGCCGACCCCTTCTTCCCTTCCTTTCCTAGTTCACCTTCCATCCCACGGCGCAACGCATATGCTATGCGGTCGCGAGCAGGAAGTAGCACAGTTTCAGGGAGTCGCTGCACCTGCAGGAGCCATATCGATAAGGCGCACGTTTTGCGTGCATTCGGAGTGGGTAGCTCATCGGCCATGGGTATTGCGAGGACGTGTGAGAGCATGTCGCGTAACTGAGCATCTACAGCAAGGTGAGACTCGGCTTCTTGGATCAGCGTCCCGCGGACATACCATCAAACAATTGATAAAGAGGTTCCATAGTGAAGATGGCACTGAGGAGTCGTAGAACAGCGTGCGTCGTCGTGCAAAGGTCTCGCGCGAACTTGATTTGGGAAGCCGACATGCCCTGTTTCTTCTTCTTGGGGCTCTGTTTTGGAGAAGGCAACAGGGAAGGCATGTCTATATCCTCGCACTCCTGTACACAATCCAGAGGCAACTCGTCTTCCTCGACAGTATTAGTCTTGGGTTCCACGAACGCCCTGTCGAGGTCACGGATGACAGCGTTGGTGAATGCTTGTTTATTCTTACGAAGGGGCCGAAAGAGTGGCCATGTTTCATCCGTATCTGTTGAGCCCGAGACAGTCGCGCGTAGTCGGGCATGAAGTATAGAATATGCTTCGATGAGATCACGGAGGGTTGGCTCAGGGGCAATTATTTGCTCGACTGGCCTGGAGAGGTAAGTAAGATTGATGAGAGGATCATCAGGTTCCGGGGTGATTTCTCTCTGGTCCTCGTCTGGGGGGAGGAGGAAAGCGTGGTCGCGCTTCTTGAGAATGGATTTAGCAGGTTGCTCCGGACATGATTTGTACGGATGACGACCGAGTGCCAAAGGGCTTTGAGATAGGATGTAATACTGATTTTGTTGGGCCCACGCAACACGACAACCAGGCAGGCGAACTTCCTTGTCACGGTGATGTGTGGTGCTCGGAGGGGTGGGGAGACTCATGAGAGTAGAGGATGCTGGTCCACGACGACAGAAGTCTTCAAAGAAGTGAAAATGAAGACGAGATGGTGGTAGGTCGTCGTTGGAGTCGCGGTTCAACGCGCAAAAGCGTGGAACGACGGCTAAATATCCAAATAATTATTGCTGCAATTAAACGCGCTAGTTTACGCGTCGCGTCAATTGTTTGGCGTGGATAGTGTCATGTGACCGCGGCTACCCAAGACGACAAGGTACAAGTGTACTACTGCGATACTCGACCACTTAAAATCAGTTCGAAATGTAGTAGCACCAAGGTACGATGTCGTGAATGGCACGAGTTAGCTATGCACGCGCCCAATGTTCCATCTTTTGAGGGATGTCAGCGAGAAATGCGTGGAAGGCAAAGGCTGCAAATGAGGTTGCTCAGACGAGTCGGGACGAATTTCATGTTCGTCTTGGTCCCCCTGGCCGAATTCTTCCTCATTCCGATGACGACGGTGCAAGAGAATCCAAAGAGGAAAGAGCAGAGGCGCAGGAACAACGGCCCCTCTTGCGACTCGGATGACCCAGCTACCGGAGGCGCTACGATCGTATCACGGTCATATTCCGGCGATGAACCACACCTGCGTACCCAAAGAGCGGAGAGATGTGTCCAAAAGTCGCTCATTGAAAGAAACGTGAGATGCATGTCAAGTTGCAGCTCAATGAAGTCGTTGTGTGTGGGCTCGTCCGGCTAGCCACTGAAACTTGCCCGATGGCCAGGGTGCCTTGCATATGCTCACATGCCCTTGGGTGTGTGACGTGGATGGCCCTGTGGTGCGAACGGACGTGATCATGGTCCGAGAGCCATGCTACCCAGCGGTTCAAAGATATGACCACCTCTCGCGCCCGGCATAGTAGGTATCCCAAGCCCGGAGCCATCCTTGCCAATGACATGAAGTTCGATGTCACGGTCTGGGCTCTAACGCGGAATGGCGTATCCGAGTCTGTTCAACTGTGGAGCTGTCGGCTAGTATGACCGGTGTGGAAGAGGGCGGGTACGAAAATCCGCAATGAAGATCCGGGAAGAAAGCGGACGGTGCGTCTTTGCCGGACTGAACTGAGCCTGGATCCTGACTAGGACTAGGCCTCCTGACGCCTGACGCCCGAGATCTGAGAGGCTACGACAGCTCGTCTGACTTGGAATATCGGCCAGCTAACACCGCTTGTTCGGCTGAGGGTACAAATACTCTTCCAATCCAGTCTAACTCCCCACTCAACATCCCTCTTCCTCATACCTACCCGCCTTTCCTCGCTCCTAATTCTCTGACCCTCACGATGATGTTCACGCCATTCATGACCCTTTTCGCTACCTTCATGTCCCTGCTTGCACTCGTGGTTTCTCTACCCCTTGAAAAGAGGGATGTCTTCGTTCCTCCCATCACTTACCCGCATGCTGGCACTGTCTGGATCGCTGGACACCACCACAATGTCACTTGGTATGTCAATCTACTCTGGCCCGTGCCTTATTATTCACATCTTACAGGGATACCCGATACGCCCCTGTTAACATCACCAACAAATACGGTATGATCTACCTCCGGAACAACAGTCTCATGGACATGAGTAAGTGTTTCATGCAGTTCAGTCAGCGTTTGTATTCAGGCGTACTTCAGACGAGGAGTTGGCCAGTGGCTTCAACATTTTGGATGGCCGAGTTGAAATCCAAGTCCCTTTCGTCCCAACGGGACACAACTACTCTCTCGTCTGTAAGTAATCTCCTATAGATACTTCGGGATTGCAACTGACAGGCCTTCAACAGTATTCGGTGACTCCGGTAACTGGAGTCCTGACTTCACCATTCTTGCAGACTCGAAGTAATCGTCTCTGCCCTTTCCCTCATACAAACCAATCACGAACCCAATGATCTAACGCCGATATGGACGTTACTTACACTGACGGACTCTGGTACTTACATGACAAGATGGACAGATTTACTAACGAAGATTTTCGCTTGCTCACTTTCTGGGCCTCTCGTTCGATCGTACGATCGTACACTCGATTGTTCTTGAATCTCGACCCATGGACGTTGGTATAGCATGTATGTTTGTATAAAATCCCTGCACTCTACATACGTGTCTACAATTCAACACCAAGCTTGAAACGAGAAAGTGGCTGTGTACATAACTTGTCGCGTCAGGTTGAGCAGCCAAACATGCCTCGGAGACCCCGCCCTGCGCATAGACCTCCAAAATCAAACGCGACAGGTCTCCAACATAGACAGGCTCGTCAGTCAAAAGCCCAAGTCGCCAAACAAGCTCGTCCCAAAGCAGTCGATTTCTTAACCGAATCAGAAGGTTCAGAGGCTGCACAAGACTTACGTTCTACCGTAGAACGCGTTCACAAAACCAGCATTGACAAGCGGGACGAGGAAAGCGAGGAAAGCGAGGAGGAAATTATTGACGAGGAACATGATTTCGATGCCCCACGCGTCGCCCAATGGGTAGATGACGATGATGAGTTCGAGGTGGAGGAAGAAGGCGATGGTTCTATGGACTCAGGGTCTGGGCAAAGCGACGATGAACAGGAGAGTGAGAATGATGCAGGGCCTTCCCGGAGATTGGTGAGTATCTGACGTGCGGATGATCCTGCTTTTTCGTTGACCTTTCTCCCTACACTATAGCAATCTCTTCAAGACGGTCAGTACTTACGATACTGTTCCGTCACGTCTGAGTGTATTAATCATCTCATGTAGACCTTTCTACGCTACCCCTGGGTACGCTCCGAAACGCCCAGCGTTCTCTTGCTCAGGCCCAGGCTCTCAGGGATTCCGAGTCTGATTCGGAGGACCCATCAGAGGGTGACTTCAGTGCATCGGAGGATGGCGAACCATCCCCTGTCCCGGCCAAAGGCAAAGGAAAGGAGAAGCTCGACCAATCTCCAAAGCCCAAGAAAGACGTCGCCAAACGGACAAACAAGCATGCGTGAGTGTCCTCCCTATGCTTACAGCGTCTCTCTTACAGCTGTCACAGACCTGTCGAGATGACCTCTAAACGCCCCGTAAGCCGTCGGCGCGTCGTTGTCGAAGATAAACTGCCAGTACGCGTTTCATCTTCGAAAAGACTGTCTCCCTTTGTTGATTTGCCTCTCAGAAACCAAGAGATCCACGTTTCGTGCATGCAACTGGCCAGTATGACCCTTCAAAATTCAAACAGCAATACGACTTCCTGTCAGGTATGCACAGTGACGAACTCAAAACTCTCCGCGAACACGTGAAACGTGCACGTAAACTCTTGGCCACGTCGCCCCCACATCTGAGAGCCGAGCGCGAAGCAGAAATAGAGCGCCTCGAGTTGGCAATGAAGAGAGCGGAGAGTGCCGTCAACCAGGACAAGCGAGAACGGGTTGAAGCCATGGCCTTGCAGTCCGCTAAACGGGAAGAAATGGAGAAAAGACAGAAGGGTAAAGCGGGATGGTGGATGAAGCAGTGTAAGTCCTCCTGGTCGCGGCATGGTTTGATATTCACCTTGCCTTCAATGTCCATAGCCGAACGGAAGGAACTACTGGATAAAGCCCGCCTGGATGCCATCGGGTTGGTAGGTGGCAAGCGGGCCATGAAGAAGGCAGTAGAAAAGAAGCAAAAGAAGATTAGTCAAAAAGAAAAAAGGTCGCGTCCCTTTCTTCGGAATGGAGACGCCGCCATCTCAGCAGGTTCAGCTGGTAAGAGACGGCGTCCAGTACGGCCAGTCGATACCGAGCCAGCGGGGAAGCGGCGCAGGGTTGTGTAGTCAAAGACACAAATTAAACCTTTCGGCCCATGTGGGGACCACGCCATGCCTACCATCGCCTATCAGAAGGCTACCGTCATGTACCACATCCTTGGATTACAGATGAAGCATTTTCATACGGGTCATGCACAACGTATTATAGATTGTGTATGCTAATCGTTTGTGTTGTTACTGCTACTTCAATTCTCCGTCCCAATGCACGCGTGAGTAAACCCTGAGACCAGATGAAAACAATGATGGGGTATGCCAGTGAGAGTAAATGAGACGTCTAAAAAATCGAAAAAGAAAAAGAAGAAAAGAAGTAAACTAAGCAGATGCCATTGTGATATCGGATAAGATGATGTCCTCTTGTTCGTACAACGGTAGGTAAACGCCGAGATGGATATGTGCCAAGCGTGCAAGTCGCTCCGCGAGTGAGTGTATTTCATCAGCGAGAGGTTCCATGCCCGAAGCCAGTGTCGGTGTTGAACCCGATGACGTGGGTATCCCATTTTCAGCAGGCTTGGGATAGACGGGAAATGAATCTCTTGGAGGGTATATGATCGCAAGGACGTGGTTAAATACTACGTCGCGGATTCTGTTCTTGAGCATCGTGCTCAGCGCCGAATTTGGTCGTACGTGTGTTTCTGTCCACCGCTCGGCGAGCTTGAGCAGACGTTCGTCTGGGGCATGGAGGTGGGGCGGATGGCCGTCTGCCGACAGGGCTGAACGACCGGAAGAACCAACTTGGGTCTCCTTGGCTCGAAGGGCAACCTGGAGGACGATATCCTGTCTGATCCTGCTCCATTTCTCCCAGTCGGAGTCGGAAATCAACGGTTGTTCTGTATTCCCATATTTGAAGCATTGCCCGAGGTGCGACGACGATATGTCTCTTATCTCCTTTTTGAGTTTGAGAAGCTCGGCGTCGCTGACCCGTGACTCTCGCGAAACACCGGGTAGGTCACCGGCATCGGAAAACACGAGTTGGCGGTACAGCAGTAGGAACATGTACATCGCAGCTGTATCGGACGCATCGGCTGCGAGGACCAAAAGCCGTGCACTATCAAGGTAGGTGGTTTCGGGGTACAAGGGCAATGGGGACATGGACTGGATGGCAGAGGTGGCTGAGTTTTGCGGAGCTGAGAACGGCACGGGGGAAGGTGGGTTGAAAACGAGGTCAGTCAGACCCTTGAGGACGCTGACATATGTTTTCTGCGTGTGTGAAAGGTTCCCATAGTGGAGTGTCCCGGATGGGAAGGAGGGGTGAACGAAAGCAGAGGATGCCAGGAGTTGGCGGTGAGAGGACTTGATCCATTCCCGCGTGATATCGAGAGATGAACTCATTCCCCTGCGGCTTTTGAAGGCCTTGAGCTCATACTGACCCGAACTGTCAATAAGGAATGGGCGAAGGGTTTGTAATTGATGGTTGGCAATATCCTGTTTCATACTTTAGTATGCAGTATGAACAACCAATGAATGGACAAACGAGTTTCATGAGCTCTAAAATCTCAAGACACATTCGTACCGCTTTGACGGCATCGGCCTTACTCCCCCCACCGCCGGGCGCACATGCCTTTGCGACCTCAACCATGGCATCGACGGCACGATCGCGCATCGGTGCGCAGTGACTCTTGAGAGTTTGACCGATGACGATGAAGAGCCCGGATGGGTCGAAAAGATTGTGTTGGAGCTCCTGCTGAATGAGGTCTGGATCGAAAATAGACCGCAAGTGCCCGGCTTGAGCAGCATGTCTTTCGATCTGTACCTGGAAAGTTGTTGGATTGGCGTAGGTATCCGAAATGCTGGTCAAAGGTTGGATAACGAATAGAAGGACTTCTAAGAACTCGGTCAGTAGTGGGCGGATGCGAGATGGCATCCGGAGAGTGAGAACACGGCGGGAAGTCGAGTACGTGAGGACGGGATTCAGAGGTGGAAGGGCAACGCGGCGGCAGACACAGACGCACTCACACGGTCTCCGTTGCATATCAAAAGAGACACATGTGCAACCAGTTTCGAGTTCCTGTGCGACTGCGCGCCAGTACCGATCTGAGAGTTCACGCTTCCGCCGACCAGAGGTAGGTCTGAACTGCAGGTTGGCGTCAAAAAGAAGATCATGTCCTGATTTCGAGGAGGGATTAGGAACGACACGCAGAAAGAAAAAGGGGCAAGGACGCACGAAGCTGTGGATTACGCAGGATAGCACTCAAATCCAACTCTTTCAGTGTCTGGCGATTGATCAAAGGATGTGGTGATGGGATATGCGGAGATGTAAGGTCGATATGCGAGAACGGGGGTTGTAACGGAGTGCCTGTTGCCGGAAGGGGCGGTTCAAACCTGAGTACAGGTTGTTGTGGCGAGGATGGTGATGGTGAGGAAGGTTCGGTCCTTTTACGGGAACGCCGCGTCGGAGTGTGTGGGGGCAGTGATGCTCGGGATGGATGGCGGTCGGTTACACGAGGGTGGGCCTTTGACAGTTCCGATGTTTCAATCCTAGGACGCTTGTTGAAACGCTCGTGAACGATATCGGTGTTGAGGGGGGAAATGGGGGGAGAATCCGTTGGTGATGTCTCGGAAGGCCATACGGCGTGAGCGGTGTCGGTGGACAGCCAGGGACTGGTGGGGGGTTGTCTGGGGGCATGAGAAGGGCGATGGGAGGTGGATGGGTCGTCGACTAAGATGCCATCATTGGTGGACTGTGATGACTGTGCGATCGGATGTTGGCATTCGTCGTCACCATCAGCCTTTCGTTTTCTGCAGTTTACTTCAGGGAGCGGGTGTCCAAGGTCGCCCATGTAGGGAGGGGAGAGAACTTTGTGGGGGGATTGTTAAGACGAGGTAAAAAGAAGTACGTGAGGAAAGGGAGGGGGGTATATAACTGCCGTGAATCGAAGAGCCGAAGTGAGACTCAGGGCGAACACATGGGATCAGGACACGACGGAGACAGACCTGGCGTGCTCCACGAAGGGTGGATGGTGTAAGTATGTACGGACCGTGGAGGGGGGCCCTGGTTGCCTGGCAGATGCCTGGTGGTGCGAGCGAGCTGACGGAAGGATAGCAAAAGCGGGAAAAGTCAAGGTTTGCGGTATGGGCAGGCTGCCACGCTGTCCGGCTGTCCTGAAAATAATGAGGAACTAATGAGGATCAGTGATCCTGACTTGATCCTGTCGCTCTTTTTTTTTTCTTTTCTCCAACCGTCGTGCACTTACGCTCTTTGGTAGTTTCATTTAATTCAACTTGAATCCAAGATTCATACAATCAAACAAAATCTACCACCCGACACGCGGCGTTCACATGCTCATCTGGGGTGAAATACGTCCGCCATCCACAGCTACTGTACTGTATTGTACCTAAATTGAAAGTAAAAGGAGTACTACATACTAGCTGCTAGATCATGAATCCTAGATCACTTAGCTAGATCTCTCTCTCCACCGCCAAACAGCGCTCATGCCGCTCCTGCCGATTCCAGTATCTCCATTCTTCCTAATTCCGCATCATGTACGACATTTGATATCATTGCTCGCAGTAAACGTTCCAAGTAATCGTATCCAGCTCGTAGCCTACACGCTCCCACTTATTTTCGGTCCCCCTTCGCACCCCGCTGACGACATTCCAATCCATCCTCTCACACCCTCCTTCTCGTCTTGATATCTAGATTATTCCCTTTCATTGCTACTTTGAAACGTCTCCTTCAAAATGGCAAATCTTACGTGGTACTGACACGCTCGTCCGCGGTCACTCTATCCGCTATCATGCCAACTTTTGGACAGCTTCATTCTCCAGAAGTGTATAAACAAGGCTGGTCCCATCATGTACCCACGCCCAGCTCTCACCGCTACTCGGAAGATGCTTCCTTCCATCCACGCGCCCGCTAATTCAAGTGTCCTATTATGAAAATGAAACACTCTGCTTTTGTTCGCCCATGACCTCACCGATCCAGTCACCAGATCACTTTGTTGTTGCACAGCACCGTTGTACTTGGCCCTCACACTGCTTCGCCCTCTCTACACCTGACGTTTCCATTTCCACCAACTCCATCCTGGAGCTCCGCACCTATTTTCTCCAGCGGTGAAATTTGTCCTGCCCGGATCGTACTAACCTGGCAAGTCATTCCCCAGACTAATCCCCCGTTCAGACCGCGGCCGAGTTTGTCGTACACAACAGAAATGGCCTCATTGCAGCTCATCATTTCAGGCGCAATCTGTCATCCGTCCTGTATCATGCCGTTCTAAGTGTGGCGAGAGACGTTACTCTGTTTTATCGCATGTCCTATCTCAGCGCCCGTGACTGCACTCTAGGTTCTCTTATCCAAAACTGGAACCCGGCCAACCCGCGTGTTGGCCTCGGCGCAACCCAATAGATGAATTGATTGACTTTGTAACACAACATCCTTTGCGTCCCATCTCGATCTGGTGCCTCCTAATATAATTACGCCATCCAGTATCAATCTTATCGATGTGGTCGCCGGACCACCCTGTACGCATCACTTGGATAATCCATGGAGACGATTGTGGCAGAGATAACAACATATCAGGTAATCCTGATATAGCTAGGCTCGTGTACGAAGAAAAGAGAATGTCCACTTGATTATCTACGCATCAATAAGTTTCTCGCCATCCATCTGTTCCTCCTCAGCTGCCTTCTTGGTCGGCTTCCGACCGTAGAATTCCGCAATGATCTTCGGATTTATGCGGTTCAGCTGTTCTTTCGGGAAAATGCGAAGCAGAGACCACGCCAAGTCTAGTGATTCGAAGATGGTACGAGATTCATAGGGGCCTGCGTATATCAGTTTAGCCAATCACGTCAGAAGAACACGTAAATAGATATCACCTCACCTTGGCCGACGAACTGGCGCTCGAACTTGTCAAGGAATTCCAAAGCAAGCTTATCTTCAGCCGACAATGCTTCCTCACCAACAACTGCTTTCATGGCTGCTGCATCTCTTCCAATCGCGTACTTGGCATACTACACACGTGGTCGCTTGTGTGAAGAGGCGCAGCGGATAAAATGAAGGCACGACTCACCAGCTGGTTAGATACGTCACCATGGTCTTTCCTCGTGAGTTCCTCGCCGATCGCACTCTTCATCAACCGCGAAAGTGATGGGAGGACATTAATGGGAGGATATATCTGCCTGTTGTGCAATTGACGATCAACGAATATTTGTCCTTCGGTAATGTATCCTGTCAGGTCAGGAATAGGGTGTGTTATGTCTGCAGCATCGCGATCAGTCAGCGGAGCCTGGGAAATGTGGAAGAGAAGCACCATCGTTGGGCATAGTCAGGATAGGAATTTGAGTAATCGATCCATTCCGGCCCTCGACACGACCGGCACGTTCGTAAATTGTCGACAAGTCAGTGTACATGTATCCGGGGTAGCCTCGACGACCGGGCACCTCTTCACGAGCTGCCGAGACCTGGCACCAGGAGATAAATTGACCAAATACGATTAGGGTCGTTCCGGCGACTTGAATAATTAAAACGCACCTCACGCAAGGCGTCTGCGTAGGACGACATGTCAGTCAAAATGACCAAGACATGCTTCTCTAGCTGGTAGGCATAGTACTCGGCCGTCGTCAACGCGAGTCGAGGTGTAATGATACGCTCAATAGTAGGATCGTTGGCGAGATTAAGGAACAGCGTAACTCGATCAAGACTTCCATTGGACTCAAAGTCCTCCTTGAAGAACCGGGCTGTTTCCATGTTGACACCCATAGCGGCGAATACCACCGAGAAGTTGTCCTCGTGACCATCGTGGACGTCTTTTGTGGGGCGTTTGACCAAGCCAGCTTGACGTACGATTTGCGCAGCAATCTGACGTTAGCGTCAGTAATAGGTATGGAGAGAAGTCAACATTATGGCTACCTCGTTGTGTGGTAAGCCTGCGGCTGAGAAAATGGGTATCTTCTGTCCGCGGGCAATAGAATTCATGGTGTCGATTGTTGAGATACCGGTCTGAATCATCTCCTCAGGGTATATCCGAGAATACGGGTTGATGGGAGAGCCTAAACTAAACGTTGTAGGGCGGCCAACATATGATAACAGCCGAGCAAACGCACCGTTGATGTCGAGATAATCTTCAGCAAAGACTTTTGGGCCTTGATCGATGGGGTTACCAGAACCGTTGAAGATCCGTCCCAACATGTCTTCTGCGACGGGCAGCTTCATGCTACTGCCAGTGAATTCGACGTGGGTAGCTTTGACGTCGACTCCTGACGTGCCCTCAAATACTTGCACGATGGCCTTCTTTCCCTGGACTTCAAGCACTTGACCACCTCTCTTCGAACCATCAGGGAGAGTCAATTGTACGATCTCGTTGTAGGAAGGAAACTGACGCAGAATTAGCACCGTTTGCGCATTTAGTGACCCATATCGCACCTTGACATTGTCTAGCACGACCAATGGCCTATGAATGGATAAATAAACATAACAGTGCGACACAATTCGCGTTTACCCGTTGATAGCAGATACAGTGCGGTAATCTGGAGAAACGGCGTCGGAGCTAGGCACAAAGCGCTAGATGGAGACATACCGAGGTGAGGTTGCACGCGATATTCGCGTGTCACCGCAGCAGCATTTATTGCAGCTAATTCTCTGTCGCTAATGCGAGGGTCGACAACCATGACTGCGATATGTTGTGGCCGCTCTCCAACGTGCAACTACTACAAGTAGCCGTCCCGCTGCACCAAGCCATGCTGCCGAAGTTCCCACGCCTAAAACGTCTGGCACTCGCGACATAGCAAAGCCCTGCATTCACAACAAGACCACGTCCACGTTTCTGATAATTTGTCTATACCGATCCCCGGATTCGAATCTAGGACATGTAATGTGATACAAGCAGAGATCCGTATTTGGTATCACATCGAATTCATTCCTGACCCAAGTCCATCCACAAGGCCTCGTGCCTTCTCCTTCACCTTTTCCATATCCTCAGACGACCTGGCGTACATGCACTCAGCTCCAAGGCTCGTGTAGAATCATTTACGAAATAAGACATACCACTCCGTTTCTAGAAGGATCTCTTCGACCTGCTCGTCGGGCTCCCAACCAAGATCTTTGCTTTGTAGCACCATGTACAAGTGCTCAGCAGTGCTTGATCGAACCTAAATAAATAATAATGACTCGTCATTCTCCTCGTATGATCGGGAAAGACTCCTACTCTGGGGTACGGATGAGAAAGGAACTCGCCGATGCTTGGCAAGCACGTTTTCGCAACCGAGGGAAGCGTCAAGAGGTTGACAACGCTGAAAGCATCACCATTGAGACAGATCGTCTCGGAGTGACCCACATTAATGAATGGTGACATACATCTTCATTGACTCCTGAATCCTTTGGACGTTTTTGAGCCGTGACACGTTTTTACAGGAGATCGTCAACAAGGTTTCGACGCTGCACCAGCCTCAGCTCAGCCTGCACGCCACCAGAATGCAGCTGCTCACCATGCGGATCCTCCATCCGATTCAATAAGGGATCCTAAAGCGTCCGCTTCAAATAGCATATTGAAGGTCTGCAGGACTGGAATCACAATGCTGTTGGATGCCGCATTTGATCGAGCCAGATCAACGAGGTCGTTCGCAAATTCTGAGAGGCTGTATTGCGACTCAGAAGTGGCGTTCAAGGATAGCGTCTTGACATAGAAAGCGAGACTGGACGACGCGGGTCGTTGCTAAGAAGAGAATACATGAAGCTCGCACAAACCCTGCGATGGATAGAACATACCGTGCTTCCCGTCCTTGTGGAAACACTCAAGACCAGGCCGTTGAGCACAGATCTCCGATACTCAGGTATCTGCAGGATCTTGACGGCCTTCGGAAACAGCCAAGCCCCGTCGCTCCAGCTGGTATTGTCATCGCCGCTCTGTCTGCATAAAATTGATTATCGATCCTCCTGATACAACAGAAGTTCACTCACGCTAGGAACGATTCACGCATTAAATCGCCACCTTTTATCCTCCAGTCCTCTGCATGTTCAGTCGCAAGAGTGTGCAATCCCAGAAGGCGCAAAAAACATTCGCCAGAAATCTGGCGGACATTATCAAGCCTCTCTACCCCTTGCCGGAGAATACGTCCAATGACAGTGTGGAATCTGTGGGGAGGTAGATAGCCCGAAAAGTCCTTCAAGTTACCAGAGATGCGGAATAAATCTTCGATAACGGAAGTGAGGCCTCGGATGCAAGCGATGCGTATCCATGAGCCCACGTCGCCACGCTCGTCTGCGGTGTAATCATCCAGCCCGTTGTCCAACGCGTCAAATAGCGCAGAGACTTTACTAGGTTGGAAATCTGTACAGAAGGTAAGACACAGCATGGGTGGTTGCCACAATCACGGTGGCACATACGCTCCGCCAACCTTGGCGCCGTATTGGCGAAGATCTTTGGGATAGCTAGATAGCAATTTCGGCGTGCTTCAACATTTGTCATTCTGTTTGCAGACTGTAATCACCGGTTAATGAGAGTAGCACGAGGGGACTGTGGACGGCGGTCCATCTATGGGTCCTCACCTCCGAGCTCACGCTTTCCAGCAAGCAATCCACGGCTTCGATGAGAATATTGGGGTACGCATCATAGTCAAGGACGCCCAACACATGTCCCAAACTCTGCTGCAACGACGGAGACCCGTGTTTGAACTCCCTGATCAATGTGCAGCAAGGGCATACCAGATTTAGTACACAGTGTACTGCCGCATGCCAATGGACAAACAGAACTCATCTTCGAACTAGCACGGAGCAATCCATGAGAGAGCTCACTGTGGCCATTGCGGTTGCAGCTGCCTCCTGCGTGTTAATGCCCCTGTGGCGCAGCCCTTGATCGACAAAATAACGCCAATCGGGGAGAGACGATCGATCCTGACTCTGCTGGACTTCTTGACGAGTAATGCTGACGGCGATGAGGCTGCAAATCGCGCTTAGCAGCTGCTCGTTCCGAGGAGCGAGGATGATATCTTTTGGGACCCGGCCGATGAGGCCGAAGATCTTTGTACATGACGTCGGAGTGAGTCAACAGTGTGTGTTACGGATGCTACTGCTCACCTCTCGCCTTTTCTCGTCACCTTTCGATCCAAACTGTTGGTGATAAGCTACAGCAAGCTCTATCAGTGCTAAAACGACACCGTGAATGTCACTAGGGTCCACGGAGTGGAGAAGCCGTTCCTGGGGGTGTGTTCATAACATTACCATACTTCGAAGAGAGACGTACTAATCGCGATATGCATTCCGGTCCCAGCGAGGTAAGGTCGATCTCACATACAAGCCTCAAGGACTTGGCACCTAAGTGCCTCATCGTGACGTCCCAGTGGCGCAGCGTAATCGAAATTAGGTGGTCGATGAGACCCGCCCGGTATTCAACATGCCTATCACAGGGAGGTACAGACCGTTATGGTAAAACCTGGGGAAGGGTGAACTTACTCTGCTACTTGTGGAGCGGCCGTAACAAACGCATTGCGCCGTATGCTTACAGAGTAGAAGTCCGTCTTACGGAGCACGTCAATACCATGAGCAAACAAACCCTGAACCCGTTGGAGAATAGTTAGAGTTCATTGGGAGGGTGGAAGATGTTCCAGCGTCGCACCATTCTGCCTACATGTTCTTGGAAGGCGGCACTTGCGGCTCTGCGGATGGATACATCACGATCGAAAAGAGAAACAGCAACAAGGCTCTGTCCTAATTTGGCGGCATGTGGGGAAAGGCTGGCTGGATCCTGAGCCCTAGCCAGGGCCCAAATGACGTAGGCCGCGGCATCTCGCACGTTGGAACCGATCGAATGTGCACCTTTCCGAATATCGAAATAAAGGGCCTGGTGAGCGCATCAAGATAAGCTTCTATATCCATCAAGGTGAAACACCTTGCCTTGGACAACCAATCGAGGAGTTGCGGTAGCAGTGTTGCGTGCACGAGGCCTCTGCGTGCCATCTCGGCTGTTGCCAGACATGCGCCATGCCATGTAGCCTCGGCTACCGATGGCATATCGTAGATAGTGGCACCTGCGATGCTGTGTATGGAAAACAACCCCAATACCGTCTCGAGGACTTGGGTCGAGAAGTCCTTTGGCAGACGTTCAGAGAGCCTTCCGACACCCTTGGCTGCTGACCATCGAACGACGGTATCCTGTCAAGGAGATATTCAGTCCAGAAACGATGGGAGATTGACCTAAATCACTTTATCCTGGAGACTAGCGAATAGCGCTTGTAGGATGGTTTCAATTTCCTCAGGAACATCTACGTCATCTTCATTCTCATCTTCCTGATTCGTCTCCCGGTGCTCGGCAATCTCCAATGCACGAGCTGGTAGATCACTGGGTCAGTAGCCCCTTCGCACGGAGAAAACCGACGGACCATTTCTCCTTGGAACACTGGCTTTGGGAGGAATTAGCCGGAGCCCTATCCTTGATAACAACTTCGCCCGGTATTTGCGAATTAATGTATTGCTCGCCAAAGCTTCGCTGTCTTCAATGATCTTTGATATATCAAGAAGCGTAGAGGCCGCTGCACGGGAATCCTCCGGAGCTCCAGACTTGACAAACTCGCACAACACTTGCAAAACCCCGATGGCCTAGACTCGTGAAGCCTTTATCTTATATGAAATTGGCGCACTTACCGCGAGAAGCTGTTTTTCTTCTTGAAAAACCGGAATCGACCATGTCAGGAAAGTCGCAAAGTGTTGCTTAGCATCCTTTCTAATCAGTCTATTAGCACTCACTAACGGCTACAAAGTAAAACGTACCGCATATATAAGCGGGAAAGGAGCACTGCTGCACCTTCTCTCTCCAAACCTGCGTAGTCCAGGTATTGTTTCCCAATGGCTTCGAGCGTACTCGCCGTTCGCCCTTTGTGCCCTTGTTCGTCGAACTGTTCCAGATCGAATGGGATCCTGCATACGAGAGAAAGCCAAAGCAACACGACGTAACGCAACGCCCACTGAGACGGATGGGCGGCGGGTCCGGTAGGTAAGCGAATGAAATCGATCGCGATTGTTACATCCGCGATTTCGTGGGGGAAGAATCTAGCTACTCATTCTAAGGACATATCGCTGTTGGTGGTGGAACGGACTGATTGACTAACTGATTGTCTTGTGGCCCCTGAATCTGATGTAGTTGTACAACAGCTCGGCCAGTCTCCGTACTCGGATTGACGACGACGTGACAGATGGATTAGATATGCATTCTTTGGCATGTGTTCT
>JBBPJZ010000351.1:0-22750 GCA_038089015.1 Chalciporus aff. trinitensis | reverse complement strand
CACCCGCTGCCTCCGGTTCCGCCACCGCCCTTTCCACCCCTCCACCCTCCACGGGGAAAAAACAATTATTCAGTTTCGACCAAGTTCATTCCCCAAATACCACCCAGCATGCACTCTTCACCTCCACCGCACAGCCCCTTATTTCCCGCTTCCTAGAGGGTTTCAACTGTACCATTCTCGCCTATGGTCAAACGAGTAGCGGAAAGACTTTTACTATGACTGGTATCGACCTAGACGCAAATCCCACCGATCCAAACAACGGCATGGGTATTATACCACGCGCTGTATCAACGATATTCGCCCAGGCAAAGAAACTAAAGGAGGAGCGTGCTGGTTCTTGGAACTTCACTATCAAGGGTTCATTCATAGAAGTGTACAACGAGGATTTGATTGACCTTTTGAGTTCGGATGAAGCAACTGGTGTACGCCGCGAGGTTCAGATAAGGGAAGGCAAAGATGGTTCTATAATTTGGGGTGGCCTTCGGGAGGTCAACGTTCGTAACAGCAACGAGGTTATGAAGTACGTCACCATGACCTTTCGACGCCCTCGAATCCGGACTCATCAATTCGTAGCCTTATTCGTCAGGGAACTTCCATTAGGCGTACAAACGAGACTGACATGAATGCCCAATCCTCTCGCTCACATGCCATATTCTCTTTGACCCTAACTCAAAAGAAGTTCAGTGGCTCTGGCCCTCCCCCTAGGTCTTCATCACCGTTGCCCACCAATGGTCGTTCTCCTTCGCGTCTTGCTCGCCCAGGTTCATTATATACTAGTTCACCGAACTCCGCGAGGGTTTCGTCTCCTACAAGTGGACGACCAGCTACTCCAAGCTTCCATGCCGCGATGGGCAGGGGTGGAGGCTTGAGGCCGGCCAGCTCCCTCGGCTTGCGTCCCCCAGATCGGTCCGTTGATAACGACGACGACGGCGGTGAATGGACGACAATTGTGTCCAAATTCCACTTTGTGGACTTGGCTGGCTCGGAAAGGGTAATTGATTTTCTCCTTTGTACTGATATTAGCTAACTCGAAGCTCAGCTCAAACGAACCGCCGCGGCGGGTGAACGTATCAAAGAGGGTATCTCCATTAACAGCGGCCTGCTGGCCCTCGGGAACGTGATCTCAGCCCTCGGCGACCCTTCTCGCGCCAAGTCCCACACCAACTTGCACGTACCTTACCGTGACTCGAAACTTACCCGTCTCCTTCAAGACTCACTGGGAGGTAACGCTCATACCCTCATGATTGCTTGTGTTAGTCCAACCGAGTGGAACGTTGGCGAGACGGTGAATACCCTCAAATATGCAAATCGTGCTAGGAACATCAAGAATCGTGCTGTCGTTAACGAAAAGGAAGACGGCTGGGACGATATCGAATGGCTACAAGGCACTGTTACTCGTTTGCGAAAGGAGCTCAAGCAGATCAAGGAGACTGGCGGCGTCATCGCTACACCAGCTTCCGGAGAGTCAACGGCTCCCGAGCCCACGGATGGCTCCAACAAGAAGATGCTCGCTCAGATGACCGAACTTCAGAACAACTACGAGAGTTTGAGGGAGAAGTACGTTGATCGCACGGAGGAACTCGCGAGGCTGCGTCGCGAAATGGGCGAACGCCACCGTACATCTACTGGTGGGAGCATTGGTGGAACAGCAAAATACGAGGAGATTGTTGGGCCAGTCATCGAGGAGTACGAGAAGACGATCAGTGCTATGGAAGCCGAGTTAGGCTTGAATCGGGCTGCGTTGCGCCTAACGAACGAAATGGTGGAGGAGAAAGACGAAGAATTCGCTCAGATCATGGAACGCCACAATGCCACTGAGCTCTACGTGGAGGAGCTCAGGTCTCGACTGGCTAAGCTGGGCGAACGAGAAGCTTCCACTGAGGTACGTCGATACCCGATGTGTTGTCTCTGCCAATTTATAAGACTCATTACAGGCCTACGTCCGTGATCTCGAGGAGAAGATAAAGTCTTATGACGAGAATTCGACGTCTTCCAGCGAGTCTATGTCAGATCTGAAACGGGAACTCACCCGCTTCAAAGAAGCCGAATCCCATTCTACTTCCTATATCTCCGAGCTAGAAGCTCGCCTCGCCTCGTCAGACGAATCTGTCCTCTCACTACAGCGGACTATGGAACGCCTAGAGAACGAATGCGAAAGGCGACAAGATGAGGTCGCGGCACTTCAAGCTCGGTTGGAGAGCCTGCAACAAGACGGGGCCAGCTGGCGAACGGACCTAGAGGAGAGGGAGAGAAAGGTGAAGGAACTCGAGCTTAAGATGGAGGAGTGGGAGCGGAAGAGGAAAGAGGCCAACGAGGACCGTGCGCGCTTGAGCGATGTCGTTGGCGAGGTGGAGCAGGCGAAACGGGGCCTTGAAGACCTTAACAAGAAGGCCAGTGGTTCTTCGCTCAGTTCTTCTGGCATCAGCACACCAGCCGGAGGGGATCTTGCCATGGAGAACCAACTAGCTGCATTGCAGCAGACGCACGCTGCAACCCTCGCCGATCTATCTTCCGTCACCGTCAAATATCGTAATGCTTTGCGAGAGATTGCCGATCTCGCCGCTCAGATACAGGAGGCTAAACTGGCTGGTCCTACGATCCCCGAGACGTCCGTACTTGAAAACATGGACGCACCGACAATCCGCAGGAAACTACCTAGCCCAAGGCTTGAGCAACTTGATTCACCTGGGAGAAAGCCTTTTTTTCGGCAGGCGATTTCATTGGAGTCTTTGCATGGAAGGTATTGTTGCTTATCCCGATCTGGAGTTCTTTCTCTTACCCGCACATTCACTTAACAAGGTCGGCTTCTCAATCGCTGTTGCCATCGGTGTCGCTGTCGCAGGAGCTCTCATCGGCACGTTCGCGCAAAATGTCTGGCTCCAGTCACGGGACTTCTAGCCCCATCTCCCAGTCCCCTTCTCGCCACAATCTCTCTATATCGCTCTCGAGCTTTAATGGCAACATAACACCAACCGAGCAACGATCCGCGTCCAGTATGGAGAAGGAAATCATGCGTCTACAGGAGGTTTTAAAGGAGCGCGAAGCGGAGATCAGTGCTCTGGAGGCCAGTCTGAGAGAGAAGGAACAGGTGGCACCAGCTCCATCAACAGATGAAGTGCCCAAGGCAACCGATGATACCACACATCTGTCTCCCATGACCATCGAGAAGTTCAACGCAGTCCGGAAGAGTATGCAACTCCATGGTGTAGGGTCTACTGCCAACAATATGATCGATGCCGACGTGGATGAGTCGCTTGACCGGCTGAACGAGCTCATGTTGTAAGACTCCTTCGCCATTGATGCACCGCTCTCGTCATTGACCAACTTATTTTAGGGCCATGGCCCAGAAAGAATCTCAGCACAGCGAGCAGGTCAACTCTTTGAACGATCAGCTGGCTCAAGTCCGTCGCGCCCATGATGAACTTGTGACCTTGTCCAGAGATCAGGTACGCCTACCCCTGGTAGATTTCATCCAGCCTTGACAACCTTGGCTTGTAGACTCTGAACATGTCGACTGAGCTCGAGGGTCTACGCGCCAAGTTTGACAGTACTGCCACCGAACTTGAGTCCATTCGTCAACGCGAGCAAGAGTTGGTGACGACTCTCAAGAAAGCGGAAGACGAACACGCTGCGGCTGTTGATGCCTTGCGTTCTAGCCACGAAGAAGCTCTTACGGCGAAGGGTGCGGAGGTCGATGGGCTCGTCGCCAGTCTCAAGGACGAGCATGAAGTCGCGCTTGGAAATCTTCAGAACCAAATCTCAGCGGCCACTGCTGTTCTCGAGCAAGCCATCAAAGATCACGAAGAGGCGTTTGGCAAACTCAAGGCCACGCACGAAGAAGAGCTCCAGCGTTCGCAACAAGAGGCGAAGGCAGCTCTTGATCGCCTAGCTCAAGAGCACCAAGAAACGCTCTCCAAGGCCGAGGCCGAGCATGCGGAGGCCATCAAACACAAGGAAGAAGCTGCTGCTGGCGACCTCTCTCGCACGGAAGAGGAGTATTACAACGCCCTGACGAAGCTTCGCAACGACCATGCCGAGGCATTGCGCAAGCAAGCTGAAGATGCTGCTGCGACGCTCGACCGTCTTCGTGAAGACCATGCCAGTGAAATGCGCATGGCCGAGAAGGCTCGGGACTGTTCACTCTCTGAATCAGAGTCTGCTCGCGACCAAGCACTCCGTGAACTGCGGGAAGAGCACACCGCTGCCATCACGAGGAGAAACGCCATGTACACCGAGGATATGGAGAAACTCAAGACCGAGCATGCTCAGACTCTCGCAAACAAGGAGGAGGATTACAGGTCGAGGCGAGAGACCTTGAAGCGAGATCACGCCACCGCGATGGCTGTGCTCAGGGAGCAGTCGGAAGCGCAAATCGAGGATCTCACGAAGGCGGTCACGCGACTAGAACAAGATGCAGTAGCTGCTGAGGCTAAGACGCGCGAGAATCACGAGTCCGCGATACAAGCACTCAAGGAACAGCAGGCGGCTCTTCTCCAGGAGATCACTCGTGGACACGAAGAAGAGGCCACTCAACTCAAGGAATCTCACGCTGATGCGCTCACCGCCCTCAAATCCCAGCACGACGAAACCCACCAAGCGTTCGTGATGAAGCACGATGAAACCATCAAACGCCTCGAGGGTGAACACGAAACGGCCTTGGCTGGCTTGAAGTCCGCCCTCCAGACCGCGCAGGAGCAACACGCTGTTTCGCTTGAAGAAGCACGAGCAACTGCAGAGCACGCTTTGGCTGAAGGACGCAATGCCTCTGCCAAAGCCCTTGCCGAACTGGAACAGCGTCATGCCGAAAGCCAAGGCACGCTCCAGCAGGACCACCAGTCTCTACAGTCTTCTCTCCAGGCGGAGCTCGAGGCTGCTCGTGCTGACATCCAGGCCGCCCAAGAACAGCACGACGGAGCGTTAGATCGGGAACGCCAACGTTCCGCGTCATCCTTGGCTGAGGTGGAGGAGAAGCATGCGAGCGAACGTGAGGCTATCCTGAAGGATCTCGACAGTCTTCGAGAAGAAGTCGAATCGCATCGCGTCGCTTCCAGCGAGCTTGTAGCAGCCCAGGTGTCTCAGAGTCAGACTATCAAAGACAAGACTCACGCCATCGCGTCTCTGGAGGGAGAACTTGGGACTATCCGCTCGGAGAATGACGGCCTTCGCCGAGAGCTCGCAAAATTCAAGGCTGAGCTCCAGAAGGCAGCCGCAGAGCAGACCAAACTCGCTCAAGAGGTCTCCAAGCGGGAATCGCTTGCTGATGAACTGGAGAAGCACCGCTCTTTGATCGCTGAGATGCAGGAGAACCTTCAGCGCGTCAAGGATGAGAAGGACAACTTGCAAGCAGAGAAGAGCAAACAAGAGAACGTGCTACGTGAGCTGCAGGCCCAAGTAGCACGCAACTCGCTCATCCAGGACCCCCCTGCCCCGCGTGCCACTCCGGATCGCAACCTCACATTCTCTCGAGTAAACGGTTTGAATGGTAAACTTCCACCACCAACTCCCCCTCCGTCAGTCCCTCCCCCACCGGCTCCAAAGACCCAGGAATCGCACTCCAGCATGTCTACTCAATCGTCTGTGATGTCGCCCTCGACTTCGAAGGATTCACAGCTGGATTCACCTGCCACTTCTGTCATCTCGATTGGTGCCAACGGGATGCCACTGGATGCCAAGGCCGCATCGATCAAGATCGAGGACCAAGCCAAACAAATCAGCGAACAGGAAGTCATGATCAAGACGCTGAACAAACAGCTGTCCCACTGCGAGAGTGATCTTGCAACTCACATGGATCTTGTGAACACGCTGGAGACATCGCTCGGTGACTCTGAGAAGAATCGTACGTTGCCGCGTTTCATGACTGGATGGATATTATTGACTTGGTGTCACAGTGCGGAAAGCCCGGATGCAAGCGACGGAACTTGTAAAGGAGCGAGATACCCTCAACTCACAAGTAGAGGCTCTCCGTAACGAGCTTCAGGACGCTCGTCGTGAAGTTGTCACTGTTCGGAGGTCCATTGTAGAAGAAAAGCAATCGCTAGAGTCACGATTAGACGAGGAACGCCGAGCCAAGGAGCGGGCCCGTGCCCAACTCGACTCGCGGATGGACGAGCTACAGCGACGAAAGTCTAAATTTGCATGCCTTTGATTGTGTTCGACCTATGCACGCCTCCCTCTTTGTATGCCCCATCCCCATCACATCGACATCTTCCTTCGTTTACCTCTTCGCTGCTTGTGTTACCGTACCTTGTTTGTGGAGCTAATGAGCTCGATTTCTTGTTTTGCCGATACCCTTACAGCCCTTCCATTCTTTTCTTGCTAGCTTATATGGTCTACTATGAAGTAAGTACCAGTAGTTATGTCCTCGCCTATACTGGATGTGCATGTTGCAATACGATACATCTCGGATCATTGGGATCTGAATTTTTGTATACCTCCCTGTGGTGCGAAGAAGTGGGGTAATACTGCGGGGGCCCTTTCGGACCGCGACTAGGCTTGGGGTCCAGTTGTCGTTTAACCAGGTGACCTAAATTGGAGCCCTCTGTTCCCAACACCCTTGCACCATACCCATCTCACCCCCGAATCATCTTAGAATGAACTTTGCGGTGTTCGCTCGTGTCGCCCCCTTCGCCTCACGTTCCCCTCACTTGCCTCGTGCAGTGGTCTCTCGAGCCAGGTTCCAGAGCACCGCAGTCCCCCGAAAAACCCCCCGTGTCCTTCCTTCATTCTCTCTTGAGAACAAGGTAAATTAAACATGTTCTTGAGTAGTGTGACTCCAACGATTTATACCAAATAGGTTTGTGTTGTCACTGGGGGTGCGCGGGGTTTGGGTAACGAGTTCTGCAATGCGTTTATCCAATCGTGTGTTTCCATCATTGGACCGAAATGACACTTGCTAAAAAAAATACTAGGGGGTGCACCCAAATAGCCTTGATAGATCTCAAGGAGAACGAGGCTAAACAGGCTGCCGACGATTTGGTTCAACATGCATGCGGTCAGTGGTCGTGGCTGGTCGTCGTTTACAAGGGTAGCTACTGAAGACGATCCCAAGTTAACAGCGACATGAAACCAGAGGACTTTAAAGTGATTGGGGTCGGATGTGACGTCTCATCCGAGCTGTCTGTCCAAAAAGCATTCGAAGTGGTGATGGACACCTTTGGTCGTGTTGATTCGGTGGTTGCGTCCGCTGGTACGTGGAGAATGTATTATTCGATCATCTAGATATCGTGTCATACATTGTTTAGGTATCGTGGAGAACTACTCCGCGTTCGAGTAAGTGATTCTAAAGCTTGGACACAACTAGCGCTAACACCTCCCCCCTTGTAGCTACCCCTTCGACCGCATTAAGCGGTTGTATGATATCAACGTTCACGGAGCGTTCTTCACGGCTCGTGAAGCTGCTCGGAACATGATACCACAGGGCGGGGGCTCCATAGTGTTGGTAGCGAGTATGAGTGCATCGGTATGAATTCAACGTGTCTGTGAAGACAGATATTCGCTCACTCGCGTTTACGACACCAGATCATCAATATTCCACAGGTGATGTTGTCGTTCCCCTTGGTTGCTCAGATGACTTGATTCGAGAACAGCCGCAAACACCGTACAATGCTTCAAAAGCAGGTGAGTGCCTTGGTACGCGGTCAATCCCGGTGCTAATTTCGCGCAGCGGTCAAACATATGGCGTCTAGTTTGGCAGTTGAGTGGGCGAAAAAGGGTGTTCGTGTTAACACGCTGAGGTGGGTGTTCATTCATACCACTGAGCCTTGGTAATGGCTGACTGAATGGGACAGCCCTGGATACATGCTGACGAAGCTGACAAAGACGATCCTGGCTCACGATGGTGAGCTGAAGGTGAGTCGTTGGGATTGACGGGGGAGTAAGCTTGTGTCTAATCTTCCCTAACAGCAAACCTGGGAGAGTCTGACCCCGATGGGCAAGGTGAGTACAATGAGCACAACACGATGTTGATGTGTGCAGTCACTGATCAGATGGGGACAGATGGGTGAACCCGAGGATCTTGCGGTGAGCGGATATTTTGAGTTTGAATTGGATTTCTTGTACTAACGAAAGGGATGCCAGGGAGCGATCGTGTATCTTGCGAGTGATGCGTCGCGATTCATGACCGGAGCCGAGCTTCGTGTCGATGGTGGTTACTGCCTTATCTAGACTTGGACTATGATATGTTGGGAGTATCGGTCAAGGATTTGGCCCATTGGGGGCACTCATCAAGTAAATTACGGTCGGATTTTGGTAATCGTGAACAAGGACTTTTGCTTTGAGTGAATCAGGATGAGCTGAGCCTAGTACAAATTCATTAAATATACAGCGAGCTTGGCCAGCGATCGGCGACTAGCCCAATGGGGGGATTCGGCGACGTCATAGGTTTGGCGTCGCGCGGGCTGTTGTTATTACCCGATTTCACCACAAGTTACAAACCAAGTTCATCCTCACTCTCTGGCTCTCCTCCGCCCATGTCTGCTCGTCAATCTTCAAAATCTCAAGTCAATAACTCGGCCCCTTCCCCTCCCTCTTCCCAGGTCTCTTCAGGCTTCGAATTCACAAAAAGGAAACGCTGGGCGGATCTACTCGTACACGAGATTTCAGAAGCAGTTGTCTTCATACTCTCAACCAACAGAACGATATGGTTTTGTGGGAGAGCTGTATCAGAGCTACTCGGTTGGGCAGATGCAGAACTCATCGATCGTGCCTTCACAGACATTGTCAATCGTATGCGAGCCTGTCTTTCCGTCCATTCCACTCACTGACTCCCTTCATCCTCCAGAGGAGGACCATCGAGAATTCCTGGTCGCATTCGACATCTCTATCCGCACTCAGACGGAGATGACTGCGTACATCCGCCTCAAGGCTAGGACTCCCATCACCTCACAAAACATCCCCCAATCCGAGGTCCTCTTCGAGGTCAAGGGCTCTCCATATTTCGTCGAGAACGAATTAGCAGCCCGATGTTTCTTCGCCGTGGCAAGGCCATATCCAAGCCGCAATGCCTCTATGTAGGTCCTCCTGGTTATCGTCCGTATAGTCATCTCCATGACCTCCATGTTTTGAGTCTGAACACGCTTATGACACTGAGAGCTGAAAACGAGCGCCTGGAGAAGCGACTCGCAGAACTTCGAGTACGCGCTCCTTCTCCAACTGTGCCCGTAACAAGTCCATCCACACCTGGTTATGCGTGTCATTCATCATTTGCATGCCGAACGTCTGCCCCATCCGTTTCCCTGCACCCTCCTGAAACCTCAAGCTCGCTTTACACCCATCAACAACCGAGATCCTCTTCCTATGACGATTTTAGCTTGTTGAGCTCCCACGTACACGGCGCTGGGTACGACTCACTCAGCTTGCACGCATATAGAGGGCAGTATGCATCTACATTAGCCACACAGCCCGCTGATGAGGAGCTTGGCGACGAAACTTCGAAGCGCAAAAAGGTTCTCGAATTCTTCTTTCCTATAACCATCGTATTCACCCAAGTATCCTTCAGATGCGCAAATCCCACGCTGCTGAACAATACGTTTGTGTCACCTGCGGGAGAACCGACTCCCCTGAATGGCGAAAGGTAGACTTTCACCTCCTACCGCCCTTACACTGCCTGATTACAGCTCTTGCAGGGCCCGCAAGGTCCGAAAACGTTGTGTAATGCATGTGGCCTGCGGTGGGCTAAGGAAGTTCGGAACAAGGCCGACGAGACTCCTGCTTCAGGAACGAGCACCACAGCTAATGCCGCATAAGCCTCCTTCCGACCTCGCCGTTCTCAGTCGTTGAATTAACTGCGCGTTGTTCGCATATCCCCAACGTGAACTTTCTAAAATCAGTCACCAGTCACTTATACGGGGACATTCATTCATGTGTTCCGTGTTCTATCTCACAGATTCTTGACACATTATTTACTCACGCATCAGGGCCTGATCATGCAATTTTACTGTATCGAATTAATCGGGCAATAACGATACCTTTATTTTTGAGTACAGCGGATGACACCCGCCGCACTCTAGCCCAGGGCACCATTAGCACACACGGCCCAGTGATCCTAATTCAGAGCTGCTCCACTCCTCGTTCATTCCCGACGCTTTGCCCGATAAATTTTTCCAGACCTCCCAGACCTCAATCCTCGAAAGTCTCAAGTTAAGTGGCCAGTACAGGTGGTTAATCGTTCCAAAATTTGCGCTCAACCACCCTCGGATTCAAATATTCTACAATGAGGCAATGAGGTGTAATCAATGCTCTGGCAAGCGCACAATAAACACATCGTGGCATGGGTGCAATAGCGCACGTAAGTAAGCTTTCGTTCACACCTGACCTGTTGGACTGATAGGGACAAGGGTTAGGACAGGGGGTTGTGCCTAGGAATGCGACATGCTCAGATCTGTTCGAACGATCCTGGGAGGGTAGGTCTCATAATTTCCGTTGAGCTGTATGAAAGACGAGCTGGTGGAGCGATCAAATATTTGTATCGCATGTTCGGCCTTGCCAAAGCATTCAAGTTCGGTAAACCCACCCCCCGTTGCACTGTGCAGAACAGCTAGTGCTGAAGTAAAGACTCCTCGAGGACCTTGTGAGCGTGTCTGTTTCGCTCCTGCCAGTCATTTAGTTCCCCCCAAGAACGATTCCTCGTGTTTATCATTTTTTAGTGAACCGGGTTTTCCAGGGGATGAAGTAATCTCCTGAACTGCAGCCATACAGCGAGCATCCCAGCAGGACCTCCAGGTGAGAGATTCAGAACCCCTTTACCATAACATTACAATCCATTTGTTTCCACGAGAAGGTTCCAGATGACGTGTATCATTACCGCAACCGGAGGCAGAGCTAACACCTAGCATGTTTTTCGTCGATACTCGCACTCGATCGACGGGCGTTTTCTCATACAATCTAACCCGCGAGGGAAATTTCGGAAACGATGAAGCTCACAATGGCTCATACCGGGCCGAATAACGCCACGCCGGATTGCCGGGCCAGAGCTTGTTGGATCCATCAAGGGGGCCCTTCCAATGGCGGGCTGTATCAATAGGTGATAACGTTATCTCTCGCAACCATGTCCTGAACTCTAGGGCCAATACAGTAGGCACTATGGAGGCGAGCTAGACTCAGAATAACGATATCAAGAAGAATTCCGATGCGCTCTGACACGATGGTTTATAGTGATGGATTCCTTCTCGGCCTAACCTGAGTACAAGTCCCAGTAGCTCAAGGGTAGTTACTTCTTGGTTCAACTGAAATAGTGGAGGACTTTGCGATCGCAACATGATACACCTTATTGAATTTTACTTCACGCAAGGATAGTAGTGAATATTAATGGTTGGTCCCAGTGTGATCGCAGCTAACTGTGCGCAGCGATGGCACGTGCCCTAAGCGACCCACAGGTTAGACTCCACTGTTAGGTGACCACGACTGGGGTCGTTGACATCGAACAACGCGCTCGCCACCATGTCCTCGCCAGAAGTTTATTCAATTGCTCAGACACCAATCACTTGCCACGCGTTTAATGCAGACCGCAGCCGTACGTGCCATCGCGATGTCCCCGGACTCGTCGATAATGTGTTCCTCCAGAGGTCGCACTCAGCTTGAACGATAACAAGTCACAAATATACATCAGACAGGGCAAAGAATGGGTAGCCACAGAGACTCTCGCTGAGGTACGTCCTATCGCCGTTTCTCCTCTGATATACTACTAACCCGGCTCTCTGCCCCAACAGCATGATAAAGTGATCACATCCATTGACTGGGCCCCCAATTCAAACCGTATCGTGACTGCGTCTCAAGACCGTAATGCCTACGTCTGGTCTCAATCCCCAGACCCCCTTACGGGTCGAATGATTTGGAAGCCAACGCTCGTTCTACTTCGCGTCAACAGAGCCGCGACTTTCGTCCGATGGAGTCCAAACGAAGATAAATTCGCTGTTGCCAGTGGTGCAAGGTCCGATTGAAAATCGCTCGTTGTCAAGGGAGCTTGAGTTAACCATTTGTGTAGAGCCATCGCTGTTTGTTCATTCGATCCCGAGAACAACTGGTGGGTTGCAAGGCAGTTGAAAAAGCCGATCCGATCCACTGTTCTCTCTGTGGACTGGCATCCCAACAATGTATTGCTCGCTGCCGGCAGCGCTGACATGAAAGCTTGCGTTCTCTCAGCTTACATCAAAGATGTGGACACGAGGCAAGTCGTCAAGTAATCGTCACTTGGTCCTGATGTATCTGAAATACTCCACAGACCAGCTCCAACGGTCTGGGGTGAAAAGCTCCCTTTCAACACGGTGTGCGGCGAGTACTCCAGCCCCGCCGGTGGATGGGTGCATGCAGTCAGCTTTTCACCCTCTGGTGATGTTTTGGCATTTGCCAGTGGGTATTAATCTCGAATTTCTTTCGTATCGGCTTGAACTCCATTTTTAGGCCACGACAGTTCGATCAGCATCGTTTATCCTGGGGGACCAATCGTCCAAAGCATCCGGTTCAGTTCTTTGCCCTACGTCACGCTTACCTGGACGTCCGAGGACACCATTATAGCTGCCGGCCATGATTGCCAGCCCCTGGTTTACTCGGGATCCGAAGCTGGATGGGCCCTCGTTGGTTCATTGGATGATGCCACATCTGGAGGAGCAAAATCTGCCTCGAAAATTGGGAGCGTGGGCCGACTCAATAGTAGCGCATTCAACACGTTCAGAAATGCGGACACGCGTGGTCATGCTGGGGGTGCCGATGTGTCGACCGACACCGAGCTTCTCACTGTTCACCAGAACACAATTACGAGCGTGAGGCCTTATGAATACGGCGCAGATGGGACTGTCAGCCGAGTGAGCACGAGCGGTGTGGATGGGAAGCTCGTGATCTGGAGTGCGGTGCCTGTTTCTGTAGGGGGAATCACAGGGAGACTCGGAGGTATGAGAGTGTAATACCGAGGGGTCGTGACATGTATTATCAGGCCGTTTTCGCTACGTCAAGCTCCAGAGTATCTGTTCTCAATGTATCTGCATCATGCAGTCATATCCGCATCCTGACCGGACATGTCCGTCGCAGCTTGCTCGTTGATGACACCCCAGACAGATGCTTTGAACTACGAGTATGTCAGTAACGACGACACACTACGCATGCAAGGCGTTCTATACCAAAGTCAAAACGAGACTCATTTTCCTCTCGAGTACGCGTAAGCGCACAAGGAGATTCTGATCCGGTTGTTCGCTCAGTTCTTTCGTCCTGACAGTCAGCTGAGAGAAATCCGATGATCAGTCGATCGTCGAGCGGTATCAACGGTGACGCACGTCTTTGACATGTTGAGCCAATTTTGCGTACTCCCATAGAACCTCTGCTTCGGTGGGCGTTAGGCCAGGATGGGACTCGTACGGATTTACATCGAAGATATCGTGAGCAGCCGTAGAGACAGACATTATCTGGACATCAACCAGCCGCGCCCTCAGAAACTTGCACTTGGTCGGGATATCTCCTTATTTAGCTCGATCAATATTGAACCATAACTACCGCTAGGATTCAGACAGATCGCAATAAATATGAGACATTGTACTGTCCAGAAGTAAATTTATGAAGCAGGGCAGCATAAAATATTGAATCTTGAATCTCGAAAATAGACTGCTTCCCTGAACCCAAATTGTGAACAGCAAAAATTTTCGGTTCACCGCCGGACTCGGAGACAGACTCACATTTTATCGACACCGACCGGCACCTGTACACGGCCAGGTGGGAGTCAGTACTTTACTAGTAAATACCGCAAGGGTCAATGCTATCAGTGGTGACATCAATACAAAGCATCCAATATGAAGGTACCGACGGACTACCGTTCTTGGCCTGTCCCAACTTTGATGATCATGAAATGAATCATGGGGCAGATACACTTACGAAGCTTTAACAATTGAGGTGAGCGAAGATACGAGGATCGCATGTCTCCATATCAACTTGCAACCTTGAGATCCGACTCATGTCAACGCAGTCAGTGACTCGAGTAGAAGGGGGGCCGAGTTGATCGGGCAGATCTGAAACATGAAATGGCAGCGTGCACGCTGCAAGAACGGAGACAATTATCGTGGAGGAGTTGAGAATGCATCAACGTGAGCGTTACGGAATTTGTGCAAAGAGTACTAGTGGCCGAGGCTTCGAGACAATAGGACGAGAACGAGGTGGGAGTGACGAAAAGAGTAGGTTTGAGTAAAACAAAAAGAGAGTATATTTGGTAACCTCAGGAGTACAAGTCAGTGAAAGTAAGCCGGCAAAGAATGACAGCAATGTCGGCAGCAGTCATTCCACCTCGTCAGTTGGAAACGTCACGACAGAAAACATTCCGGACACTGCAGATTGGCGCAGATATTCAGCGATATTCAGTGGATATTCGGCAATAGTTAGCCACAGAAAGCCTCGGTCATGTCGCGTGCGTTGAAGGCACGCTGTCCTTGTCAACTGATCTAGATCATTATCAGAAAAAAAAATATTCAATTTCGGTCCCCCCCTCCATAAAACGACCTGCCCATGAGTCCAAATTCCTCGCCCTTATTGTCGAACAACTGCCCTATCCCACATCCTGGGCTCTCCATACCTTATTCGGTCCTTAACACACCCCATCAGAGACAATAACTCTGGGAGTCTTTCAATCCATAAAGCCTCCCCCCGCTACCAGTCGCGACGTATTTCCATCCCAGAGGTCAACATCCCTCCCCTTGTGGATCACACCCACATCATGTCTCTCCCTCCCCCAGGCACCTCTTTCCCCCCCAGGCCCTTCCCCCCGCCGGCACTTGTTGATGTTCCCGTCGAATACATTCTCGATCAACTTCATAGCCTAGCACCACATTACTGGAATAAGCCAGAGACAGCAGACTGCACGATAAGTATGCGGACTTTCACGGTCCCCTACCTCCAAGCTCATATCCACTCGCAGTGGTGCCATTACCTCGTGCTTCCCCATCAATAAACATAGCTGCTGCCGATTCCTCCGAGTCCGTCACCCCTTCGCCGGCGAAAAGATCTGTGATCGACCCGAATTCCACTGGCCGTCGTGCTACTGCACCAGACCTAAGCGAAACTCCCCGGCTCACCCTCCGAGTAAGCACGACTCGCCTTCGTCTTGTTCCATAAACTAATCGGAGTCGCATAGCTGCACATGGATTACTTGTCGGCCAAGTCCGCACTTCTCAGAGGTCTTTTCAGCGGAGCCTCACCCCTCGACCTCATCCAAAGCATGTGCTCACCTCGACAATCACCTTCCGCCCCTCCTCGAATTCCCCGAAACCGATTACCCCGCCTACTACCCTCTCCACCGTCACATCCAGCCATTTACCTCCCCGTGCCTGACCCTTCATCTATTCACCTGCTCTTCCACTGGATGTACTTTGGAAATACCGATCATATCGAGACTTATCTTGATCAGGGTGACATTCGATGGGAGGGTCTCGCTCGCAATGTCGAATATCTTGGATTGCCGACGGATATCAAGGTGTTTTTGGGACGATGGTACGGTAACTGGCTGTTGCCATCGCGGTGTCGCCCCGGTTCCACGCCTTGTGTCGTTGGCGAGAGCGACGAATCAGATGTGGAATCAGAGTGCGATGATCAGGACGACCCGGAGAGAGCCGATTACACGTCCCCCTCTAGCACGCTCTACGATGATAATGAATTACAAGCTGATGGCGAGTGGAACCGCGGGCGGACACGAGCTGTCAGACCCTTGACGCGACGATGTGGACAAGAGCGTTCCACCACGTGACGATCTAGATCACTCACACTAGGGACACAGGTAGCATCTGTATTTTACGCATGCCGATTAGCGGTTTTAGGTTAACATTACTCATTCTGATTTCTCTCCGTTCGACCCAAGATGGGCGCTAGTTTCTCCTCACACAAGCTGAGGCATAAACAAGATGTGAATTGTGAGAGTGCAAATGCCCGCGTTGTCACCTTTTCACATCGTTTACGTGTTATGTGTTACGATCTTGGACTTTATTCAGTCACATCTAGTAGTGGGGGATTGTTCTACCAACCGAGTGAGGGGTTCAGGGGTTAACATGGAGATGGACAAAGCAAGCAAACAAAGCAAGTACTAAATCCTGTCATGGTAATGCATCGGACAACGTCCCGCACGGGGATCTCCGTACAGGTTAGATGGAGCTCGTCTAGAAATCAGATGTCAGTGCATGATCCGCTTCATGCCAAGAAGAACCATACTCAGGTCTGTAACGGCGCTTGTTCAGCTGCGGGTGGATCTTCTTTTTTCTTACATTGGGGTAGCCGATGGTCGTTCCTCAGCCGTTCAGGGGGCTCAACCACGCGAAGTCCAGGAACCCTTGCTTGCGACGGAAGACGCCGATTCTGCCATGTCTCAGAAAGGTGTACATCACCAGGGACCCATGGCGCCTACAAGATAACATGTCAGATGATTTCGAGTGATGATAAAACGATAAACGGACCATGTAATGGTGACCATTCATCTTTTTCCAGTCGATACCGCTTAGCCACGGGTGTTCCGTAACTGGGGTCGCGACACCTAGCCGGTTCTCTGGAAGGTGGGCGAGGAGGCCCGCCACGATCGATTTAAGAGATTTGCCGACACGGACATCTCGTGGCCAGGTGTACTTCTGGGAAGCGATCTTTAGGTAGGTGTGTTCCTCATCCTTGGCATAATAAGGCTGGAGGGCGGCACTGAGATGAGAATGGTATGCACAACTGAGACACCGATACTTGCCACTCGTTTGGTCATCATTTCATACAGAATGATACCACATGAAAACCAATCCACTCCGAAACCAAATGTATTACCACCCAGATTTAGTTCAGGCGCCATGTAAACGGGCGTCCCGACATGCATCCAGGTCTTGACATTCGAAATAGCTGACGTGAGGCCAAAGTCGACTAGACTGATGTATCCGTCCGGTTTGATGAGGATATTCGAGGGCTTGAGATCGCGGTGTACATAGCCCAGGCCGTGCAGGAAGTTTAAGGCGCAAACAATGTTTGCAAAGTAAAAACGTCCCATTGATGCGTCCATGGGTCCACGACGATAGATAACGTCATGCAATACAGCAGCTGGAATGCATTCTAGCATGAGATAGAGGTTAATCGAATCATGGAATGCTCCAACGACGCCGTTTATCCAAGTGTTCCATGGAAGGCCGGAAAGAGTTTCTCTTTCTGAGTCTGCTTCGCTTGGATGACTCTGCATGATCGGAGGGCATGTGAGTGACCGTAAACGCGAGGAGATTGGTTACACAGACTTCGTCGAGGATATGCATATCAACCTTCCGCAAAACCTTCATTGCAAACAAAGAGCCAGGACGATCTTGTGGATGAGGACCCTTCCTGGGACGTACACGGACAAGTACGACGCTCCCATAAGCACCTGTTCCTGCAAGAACGGTCAAGTGACACGCCCGCACATCATTCGCCGGTGGCTTACCTAGCCTCCGGACACACTCGAGATCACGTAACGTAAGAGGTGATGGGCGAACTTTGGAAGGTTCTTCAACCCGTTGTCCCTTGTAATACCCATAGAACCCGTGAACCTTGATGCGCTCCTGCAAAGCTTCGAAACGCGACTCGAGGTAGAGAAGCAACCCGCAGGACTTACGAATTTGAGCGGCGGAGACTGCTTGATAGATTGTTTGATAGCACTCGCGTTTTTCGACGTGGCGATGGCCTTAGCATCGCGAGTGTGATGCTTCTTGGAGTTGGATCGTTTGGAAGCCTGCTTGGTTTTGGCTGGAGTAGGCAAACGCATAGTTGCAGATAGTGGCGGCTGGAGGTAGCCAGATCAAGAGACTGTCAAGGGTGAAATGGGCTTGTCCACCATACCGCGAATCCGTCCTATATGGTGGGGCGGGAGTGCTTTGGCCCCCATAAGATAATACAAGCTCCCATTGTTCGTCGGACTTGTGGGTAGCCCATTGCGTTCCGGGTTGTGGTTGCTTTGACGGGCTGTCATGAATCAAACCTAGTTAGAATCAAGCTCGGACCCACACCCCGCTAAGGTTTGATCAAAGCGTCTTGTAACTTATTTCATGTGTTGCTAGCGACGAACAACCAGTTGGCTGTGGTGACTGACCAAATCGGCTAGTCGAGTAGTTGGTTCAGGTTAATCCGTTAACCATCTAGCGACGGTTTCTCCATTAGCTCAGTCCTTGAGATGACTCTGGTGAACGTAAATCAGACTCTTCCATCGCACTGGCTCTACCTTTCCGAAGGTGGAGCAACTATCGTATTTTCCTACACAGGTCCTGCGAATCCCCACTTCACTGGTAAAATACTCCGCCTACGAAAGATCTCACTAGAGGATGCTTCAGAAACAAGAATGGTGGACAAAGAAGAACCGGACGACCCGATGATCGCCTTCCAGTACAACATTATTGCATCCTTGATACCATCAGAATACCTCCCGGACCTTGAAGTCGCTCTGGTAGATGCTGAATGGTTAACGGCCCTCGAAGAGTTGTGTAACGATGCCCGACCTGCTGAACGGCGCATGAAAGATTGCATCGATAAAACAAAAAGAAAGTGTATTCTAGCTACGGATCTCGTCAGCGGTACGGATGTCTTAGCGGTCGAGATCAAGGTTCGGTCTGAATTCACTCTGTTTGAACAGCAAGATCTTGATGACCGATTCCCTTTCTTCAGCCCAAGTGGGGATTCTTGCCGAATCCAACCCACTTGTCTCATGAGACCGAGGAGATAAAGATGTCGGCATGCAGGTTCTGTATGCACACCAGTTTCAGGGCCAAAGACTGCAACATTTCGTCCCAATACTGTCCTCTGGATCTTTACTCTGGTGACAAGTCACGAATAAAGAAAGCCATTCACAACCTCTGGCAAGGTTGGGTGCAGAGCAACGGCACGCTGAACAACATGAGAATATTTGTTTCTGGCAGGATGATAAAACCCTCTGAGGTGCGGATTATTCTTCTTGTAAATGCTTGTGAATTCACTCTTTGCAGTCATACTTTGCTCTCGAAGAGTTCTTTTCGCGAAATGGAGAGGTTCAAGAAGCATTTTCTTCTGCCATGCTTCCCTTTCTTACCTCCCCTGTGCTAAGCACGATATCCAACCTACAGCACTCGCTAGACGCGCTCGACATCGAAGGGCTTGCCAAGCTCTACGCCGCGGCACGTCCAACTGCGAGCCATCCGAGTTCCGCCGACTGGACCCCTCAACCTGGGGAATGGCGAGATTTTGTCACGTCTTATCGCTCTGCATATTGCACATGGGATCACTCAAGACCTTCTCCTGAACACATCGACGCTTATCTCATGGCATACCTGCTTTCTGCAACCTTCAAGGACTGCTCCGTGATATTCAGGATACAGCACTCCACTGCACTAGAAGAACCTTCTATTACTTCCCCCCATGCGATTTCCATCATTGACCTCGATATGAAACGTATAGACCGACTGGAAAAGTGGGCGGAACTCGACAGACAGATTGTCGAGCATTACCGGAATGTAACCCCGCGGAAGCGCTGCCTTGTATTTGTTCCTGCATCGAGCACGGGTTCAATTCCAACCCCGCGTGCTTCTGTATGATTATGTCTCGACGTGGTACTTACCAGCTAGTATACTAGTGAATGATTATCCAGTTTTCTACACTCAGACGACATATTCACGTGACTCTGGAGTGCCCGGACATTCGAAGTTCGGCTATGGTCCGTCTAGCCGCCAACTTAGCATTATAAGAAGGGGTTGTTCCCTTACGAATTGCCCGTCTTCCTTCTGCTTCAATGTCCTTTCTATCTTCTGCTAGGTTTGCATACCGTGGGGTGTCGTTCGTACGTCCCCTGCGTTTGGGTCGGAGATTTGCGTCAACATACAATCTCGAAGTTGCAGGTCTAAATGAGGAACAGACTGAAGTACGTCGCGTTACCATCGGTTACTGACAAGCAAACCGACTCCTTCGTCATTTGAAGTTCAGGAGTGCAGTCTCTGACTTTGCTCAACGGGAGATTGCTCCCAGAGCAGCGGAAATCGACAGAACCAATACCTTCCCAGCTGTTAGTTCCATATCACCGCGTCATAGGGGGTTACGTTCTCACGTGAGTTTCAGGATGTCTGGGAGAAACTTGGAGATATGGGTTTGCTCGGTGTTACGGTCTCCCCAAAGTATGGTGGGCTGGGCATGGGATATTTCCATCATACGTTGGCGATGGAGGAGCTTTCGCGGGCGTCGGGCTCGGTCGCGCTGTCATACGGTGCCCATTCAAACCTCTGCGTGAACCAAATTCATCGACATGGCACTGAAGCTCAGAAGGAGAAGTACCTCCCAGACCTCATCTCAGGCAAGAAAGTTGGCAGTCTTGCCATGAGTGAACCAGGAAGCGGGTAAATCGGCCCTCTTTTTTTTGACTGAGTTGGTTTCTGACTCTTATATTCATCAGGAGTGACGTTGTTAGCATGAGCTTGCGAGCAGACAAGACTGACGGTGGATGGAAGTTGAATGGCAACAAATTCTGGTTTGTTCTCAAGTTCTGTAGGCGTCCATCCAGCGATTCGATACACCTTTAGGATTACCAACGGTCCTGTGGCCTCGACTCTGGTTGTTTACGCCAAAACTGCTCCCGACAAGGGTTCGAAAGGCATAACTGCTTTCATCATCGAAAAGGAGTTTAAAGGTTTTTCCACCCACCAAAAACTAGACAAATTTGGTATGCGCGGTAGTGATACCTGCGAGCTTGTTTTTGAGAACTGTGAGGTACCCGAAGGTGGGCACCATCGTATTCACTTCATAGACTTCATGAATAAGCGGTTGATGCTTTCCCAGAGAATGTCCTCGGTCAAGTCAACAAAGGTGTCGGCGTACTCATGTCAGGGCTTGACCTCGAACGTCTTGTGCTGAGCGGTGGTCCGTTGGGGTAAGAGCTTTATGATCATAGCTTTCCTTGTCGCTTCAATAAGTGCAGGTTGATGCAGGCATCTTTTGATTATGCGGTCGAGTACGTTCACCAGCGCAAACAATTTGGCCAGCCAATTGGGACATTCCAGTTAATGCAGGGTAAGTTCCGATCCTTTCTCCACAAGGTCTCTTAACCTATTTGTAAAGCTAAAATCGCCGACATGTACACAAAGATCAATGCCAGTAGATCGTATGTATATGCTGTGGCAAAGGGATGTGACAATGGTCATGTCAGTCGCCGAGTATGTGTCGTATGTGTCAACTCATTCCGATATCCCGTTAACGACACTCTTCTTTTACGCAGGATTGCGCTGGGGCAATATTATACAGCACGGATAGAGCTATAGAAGTAGCCATGGAAGGCATGCAGTGCCTTGGTGGTAACGGATATATCAACGGTCAGTCTCATCGTAGCTTGAGCTCGTTGACCCCTCTGATATGTGCTTCAGAGTACCCGATGGGCAGAATGCTGAGGGACGCCAGACTGTATGCTGTCGGTGCTGGCACTCAGGAGATTCGGCGGATGCTGATTGGGAGGGAGTTCAACGAGCAGTTCAAGTCATAGCTTCATGTAGCGGGCATGGGTTCTTCCAGGTACACGTTCGTGATCTTCAGCATGAAATATATTCATAACAAATCTATAATCTTCATACGAGTGTCCAGAGTGTATCCTAACATAGTGACGGGTATCAAAGAGAAGTCCATAGGGAGTACATACGGCATGATGTCAGTGATGCAAGTCTCATTAGTGTACAGTTGTGGATGTGCTAGAATGGATAAAATATGTCAGTGCAATTCGAGAGAACAATGGATGGATATGGGGGTATCATCATGAGGAAAAGAAAGAGCCATCGTAAGGAGCGTCAGTATTATGAAGAAAACGATCAGCTTCGGCTGTTGATTTTTGAAATTCGGTGGTGAAAGTCCATTACTGTTGAGAAGGGGGCACTAGAAAACGCAAGTAGCTGAGGTCCTCGTTCGGGATGATGGGCTCGAGGAGTTGAGGGATTGCCTCCAAGAGGGGCCCATACTGCTGTTCATGTTGCTGGATAACGTGGCGCTTCAACGAATCCTTACGTGAATGCCTGGACGCGTCGATATTCGAGTCAGGGAACGAAACTTGAGTGAACATAGCATGACAGTGACCCACCCCTCGTTTTCAATCCCGAGCACCTTGCATATACGACACGAAAAGCGAGCTTCCCCAGAGTGTTTCCTGCTGCATGTGTGAGCCTTCCATCTGTGCACCGCAACATCCTCCTCGCATTTCTCGCATCGAACCCGCTTTACATTGTCCTGGGTTCGAGAGTTCAAGTTAGCAGCTAACAAGGGGGAGGTTCGGACATTTGGACATACTCGTCGCTTCCGCTTAGGAGGCTCAGCAGTGGACTCTGAATCCTCTGTCTCCCTTGCGCGTTTCTTGCCCTTGCTCCTCGAAGTGGTTTGCGTGGATGGTCCAGCTGCGAACACCCCCAAATGAGGAGCAAGAGAAGATGAGGCGGACGGAGAGACCGAGGTCGACGGCCCAGCAGCAGACCAGGTCTCCAATGTAGAGCCCGACATCTGTGGCTCACAAGTGGACGTAGAGGGAGTGGGGGAGGCAGAAGGACCAAGGGGGTTGATCTCACCCGTAATGTCTTGCTGTGGTGGAGCTGCTGTAAGGACAGACAGAATTAATTGAGCGGCAGCCTCGTCGCCCAGTGCAACTTCAGCTTCAGAGGGAAGACTGAACGTTTCTTGCTGGGGGAGGGTAGGTTCATCTTCCCGGAAAAGCGCGTCGATAAATCCCTGGAAGGCCTGCATATCATCCAAAGGAAGCTCGCTGGTTTCCTGCGTGGGCGCCAAAGAGAGCAGGAGGGAAAATTCGTCCCCG
>JBBPJZ010000350.1:0-22829 GCA_038089015.1 Chalciporus aff. trinitensis | reverse complement strand
GGTCATTCTTGCCAGCTTGTGTCAGCCTTGAACAGGGCTCACCTCATTGTACTGAGGGCGATAATCGAAGCACGTGGTGTCGACAACGCCACTAGTAGCAAACAGCTTGTTCAAGCTGCCTAGCGCGTTAATAGCAAAGCGCCGAGTGACCCCTTCCCTATCATCGTAGGCACGACGAATATTATCGGGGTTATGTGACCTGGTGTCGATGGCAACAATGAAGCGGTCGTCGACAGTGAGAACTTCTCCGAACGAGCGAATGAATTGTGCGGCATCGCCTGCGAGAAAAGGTGTCAGAAAACTAGCATGAAGAAATTTGGGCGCATTACTTCGGGTCATGTTTCCGATGGAGGATCCCAACCACAGGATGGTTCGTGGACATTCTTGGGCTCGTTTGAGCCAGGCGCGCCCATCGTCGTAGGTACCCCACAAGCCTGCGAGACTGACATGAACGTAGCGACCGTGTAACTCGGCGAGGGTGCGGACGAGCTCAGGTTTATCCAAGTCAAGAGCGAGGTAGGTCACAGACTTCTTTTGAGCCTCGATGGCGTCAAGGATCAAGGCAGTCTTTCGCAAAGCGCTAAATATATGTTCATGAGCTATAGCTGAAAACGAAAATGATGATTCGTATCCTACCCGGCGCCAAGCTCGAGGAGGATTGCACCACTAGGAATACAATCTGCGATTTGTGATGCGTGCTTCTGTAAGATGCTAATCTCGAGACCGGTAAGATAATAGTCGCTCTGGTAGGTAATCTCTTCGAAGAGGCGGAGGCCTTCTTCGTCATAGAGCAACAAGCTAGGGAGCTCTTTCTCGTTGTAGGAACGAGATAGCCCCGCCACGACTTCATCGCGGATAGCCTGCTCGAGACCTGTGACGGTTTCGGAAGTAGCCGTAGACCGTATATCCATGATCGGGACGGTCACGGTGGCAGCGGGGTAGGGTTTGGAAGTCAAAGGGACGTGAGTGGGCGAGGGGGTGAGTGTGAACATGCTGGGCTGTACGTGTTTGGTGGATCTCACTACACGATGCACCTCGCGTTATATATGAGATTTGAGGGCAGAGATTTGAGGGGTATCGCAGTACCACACTTTCGAAAAGAGAGGTACTCCTTACATTTCCGGGTTGTCTAAGTGCCTCGTGCATCTCATCATGAGACCCAAGATGCTAAGAGGGACTCCGACAACGGCAAGCTGTTGCGAGCCGGAGACGTGTCAGCCTAGCCATGTAGTAACGTCTCGAAGGAGTAAATACCCCCCGAATGTTAGAATGTATAGTTCTTCAGACTTGCTCTCCGTCCCCGAGAAATTGATGGCGGTGTGGTGCAGAAAATGTGGGCTACACATTGCTGTTCCACTTTGATCGATCATGGGCGAAAAAGGCACTGCTTATTGTGCCTCTAACGTGATCATTTCACATCTAAGATTATGCAGACAGACTTACATTTTCAGTGCGCCGTAACTGGGCCTAGCTCTGAATGAACTGAACTGGTCCATGAGGATGAGTTCAAGGTCGAGCTGACCATAGTCCGGTGTTCTGATCAGAGACCGCGATCCATTGGTGGGCAGTGCAGTTTTTCGGACTTCGATGGCACACGCACGCATGCATCACCCAGTTTTACTACTTACCTTAATACCTGACTCAGGGAGACTCACTAATGCTAGCAAACCTGTGTCTGATTTGAACGTACTACTACGGACGACGGCCACCGCGAGGTCCTGTCACCGCAGTCACTCTCACTCTCCGCATCCCCTTCGCCGTCTTGCAGACGAGCACACCTCCATCCTTTCCTTTCGCCTTATCCAATGGATCCGGAGAAATTTGTGTTTAAGAACGATTCTTTCCTCGTGCTAGATGCACCTTACAACAAGCATACCGATGGGGTGGTCATAATTTCGTACGACGATCTCCCATACCAGACCGTTCCCGCGGTTGCATTCGATGTTGAGAAGCCACTCCCTAAACCGGCCCAGGCGGGACCTGGGCCATTCCCCGAAGGAGGATTGCGAGCTTGGTCTGTTGTGGCAGGGGTAAGTGTATCCTTGCCTTCATGTCGGGGCTGATTCAACTTTTTGAGCAGGCTGCGTTTATGTCTTTCGCTACGTGAGTGCATGGTCTTGCAATCCCGAACAAAGTGCTCACCAGCATCCCCCAGGTTCGGCTGGGTTAACTCGTTTGGGGTATGTTATTTTTTTTGTTCCATCGAGCTACGCGTGAACGCAGTATGCAGGTTTTCCAAACGTATTATCAAATAAACACTTTTAAAACTGAGTCCGCCTCGAACATAGCTTGGATTGGGTCAACGCAGTACGGCCTTATCTTCATTCCCGTATGTATCATTCACCCTATCTATTAGTATGAAACAGCGGAACTGAACATATTCCAAGGCGCTGTTTACGGGCCGACTGCTTGACCTTGGGTACTATAACGGCCCGCTTGCTATCAGCAGTGTGCTTTACGTCGTTTTTCTGGTGAGGAATTACTGTGTCTGTCTCCCTAGACGGTCGTTGATCAGTGCACAGTTCCTCGTCGCGGAATGCAAGACATTCGCGCAGTTCATTTTGTGTCAGGGTGTCGCTACTGGGGTAAGCAAGAGATCCTCCTCATTCCAGCTCATCCGCTCATGTTCATTCAAGCTTTTTGCGGGATTGTTGTTCGGAAGCACTCCTGCAATAGTATCACATTGGTGTAAGCCACGCGGATTCCTCCCTCATTCTCTTTGTTTATCTTCCGAACAGTCCACAAGAAACGCTCTCTCGCGTTTGGTGTCCTCGCGATTGGGTCTAGCATTGGGGGAACCGTCCTCCCAATAGCTACACAGCAGCTTTTAAACAGGGTCAGCTTCCAATGGACAATTCGAATAATGGCTTTCGTGCTGGCCTTCGCTGTTCTCATTGCCAACTTGGTTCGTATTGACTTATGATCCCACCTCATGCCAGTTTGACACCCTCATAGCTACTACGTCCTCGGTTACCGCCTTCGAAGACGCGAGGTGCGATGTTCAACTTCGCAGCGTTCAAAAATCCCGCATTCGCCGTCTGTGGTGAGCTAATTTGTCTGAAATGTCATCATGTTCCCGCTCACACGTTTGTTCAGTTCTCGCTTACAATGTCGCTTTCCTTGGTCTTTTTGTGCCACTGATCTACCTCGACCTCTCGGGACAAGCTTCCGGACTCTCACCAGCATTCACATTCTATCTCATCGCCATCGCAAATCTTGCTTCTTTGATCGGTCGTGTATCATCCGGATTCCTCGCTGATAAATACGGGGCACTCAATACGCTGATTCCGTTTACATTCGTTGGAGGCTTAGTAACTTACGCATGGCCATTTGCCACGTCAAGCGTTGGCGCTCTCGTCGCTGTTTCCGTCATCTATGGGTGTTCCACTGGTGCGTTCGTTAGTCTGCTGCCAAGTGCACCGGCGCGTTTGGGCGGAATGAACGATGCGGGCAGCAGGTACGCCAATCACTTACATCCACGCAGCCACCTACAGTGCTAACATGAATGATTCTTCAAGAATTGGCATGGCAATATCCTGTATAGTACGTTTTCCATGTGTTTAAAGTACTTTGCAAATCCATCTAACCAGATATACAGGCGTTTGGTGCTGCGGGCGGTCCGCCCATCGCGGGCGCAATCCATTCACAGTCCGGGGGATTCACCTACGTGGGGGTCTACGCAGGATCCGTCATCATGTTTGGCTGTGTCCTCCTTGCCATAACTCGACACCTCGCACTCGGACAATGGCGGGGCAAATTCTGAGCACATGATCCGCGGACCTTCAGCGATCGACACATTGAGGTACGGTGGCCGAAGGAATGGGCCCTCGTCTAGACCCTGGCATGCACCGTTGGCTGCCCACCTTGACTCCAACTCGGCTCTTTGGGAATGTGCCTGGACTTACCTTTCTAATTCTCTGGTCTCACCTTTACAAACAGTTTACATTGGCTGTCGTTTTTCTTGTTACCTCGAGTAGTGTATCTATTCGCTTACACCATGAATGCTGTACTCCAGAATTTATTTAATAACGGGACTTTTTTAACCTTGAGTGATTTTCGTCGGGATAATTGCCGGTGACAGAACTCTCGTGTGGTGGCATTCGGCTCAGAACTCTTCGCCCCTGCCACCCTCAATCGCCATCGAGCGCGCTCTCGGCTGTTCATTGCCACCGCGAGAGTGGGATTTCACATCACGACACGACCCTGAGAGACGGAAATCTGCGGTCAGTCGATTTCCCCCGACAAGCAGGAAAGCCTTGGCCCAAATCAGTTGGCGCATGGAGCTCGTCTGTGTGAACGTTTTGATGTTTTGATACGGGGTTCTAATCTGGAAGGGAGCGCAACCATGCGAGGGCTATACTCACTGTAACGGCAACCGTGAACAACAACGTCAACACTTTCCGCGTACAAAGGACCAACACTTCGAAATAGGAATAGGAGCCCACCAAAGGGACATGTTTATAATCCAATTAAAAAAATTCATTATTAACTCTATGGCAGTGAAGTTGATCTCTTGCGGCTATCACCAACGTGAATCTGGTTGTTGTGGAGGGAAAAGGTGCATGGCCGACTTGGAATGTTGCTGCTCCGTCTGGGCTGGTTTGAACATCGGTTCGTGGATGGTAACAAGGGGTACCTTCGTGTCCATGTCCGCCAGTCACAGCCTACTATGTACGCTAGCTAGTTCCGGCCTCTGGAAGGGATCTAAATCGTGGGCAGGCGTTATAAAGTAAGGAGGCTCAATGCTGGGAGAAGAACAAAGACCTCACCCACATCGTGCTCGACTCCTAACTGCTCTAAATCCACCCCACAATGGTTCTTAACACTTACTCTGTCTCGCACTTCGAGGAGTACCCTCTTACCCAAGATCAGATCGAAGAGTACCAGCAGAATGTTCGTGACCACGTCTTCGAGGATTCTTGATCGTCGTAGCTGATGCTCTCCGTTTCAAGGGCCATATCCTGCTTCGCAATGTTATCCCGTCGTCAGAGATTCCAGAGTTCCGTACCGCTGTGCTCAGGTCACACGATGCCCTTCTGACACCAGAGGATCGTCTGCCAGCCATGACGACCTACGACAAAGCATTCCGCCTCACAGAAAACCTGTGGGAAATTAACAACGTCGTGCAAGCCCATGTCTTGTCAAAACGCTACGCAGGTGAGACAGAGCTTCGCGTAAGCGCCCAAACAAAATACTCACCAACTCGGATACGAAGGTATTGCGGCGAAACTGTTGGGTTGCCGCGATGTTAGGGTCTACCATGACCTGACCTTCTTCAAGGAAGGTCTCGGAAAGGGTTCAGTAACGCCCTACCATCAAGATGGTCACTATTGGTGAGAATTTCAGGTATTCGAAGATACTATTGTTGTTGCTCACCGTGCAATCAGGCCACTTGACACGGAAAAGTGCATTACTGTCTGGATTCCGATGATCGATTGTCCAGTGGAGATGGGACCAATGTCATTCGTGTCTGGATCCCACAAGAGTCGTGACGCCGAGCACCTCGAGATCTCCAACGAAAGCGACGAATTGATCCGAAAATTGATCGACGAGAATAAATTGACTGTCGCCCCAGCACAAGATATGAAGGCTGGCGATGCAACCTTGTGAGCGTCGTCACCACTCGTAGTCTTTCTGACAACATATTGATCAATGGTCACAGCCATTCCTGCTGGACTTACCACGCTGCCGGCGCAAACAGGACACACACCACTAGAGAGGCATTTGCGATTGCGTACTTTGACGCAGATGCCACCATCCCTGAACATCCTCCCGTTAACAAGCGTCGCGCTGCAAACCTGGCCAAGTGGTTCCCTGGTGGAGAGCCCGGTAAAGTGGCTGCGACGGTGAAGAACCCAGAGGTCCTCTCCGCATACGCGTAAGAAGTAGCACTTAGACGCACGGACTACGTTGTTATGTTCGACTACACCTAATTCTGTAATTTATCAGCGGTCTAAATCTGTATGTATAGACCTACTTTCAGGGCTGAGAGTGGCCGATTGTGACGATTTCAGCATGAGATCCGTAGAATATGTGAATGTAAGTAGATGTGTCAACATGGTTACCCGTGTTCTGGAGTGCTTTTCGAGAGGCAGTTCGCTGTAGGATTGTCGTTAATTTTCGCCAAATCTGGTATAGGAAAGTGCCCCACATTCAACGCGTGGTTCTGCGGCATCATACTACTCACCCCTTGATGTTAGTGCGGCGAGTATTGATTGATCTGTTACAGCAATGCGCAAGATGTCACTTCGTCGGCGTGAATTGGGCGTGGATGCGTGAATCGTAATACAACAAAAAGGGCGTCAAAAACTATGGAAAGACACAATTAACCCACCAAAAAAATCACAACGCAGCAGAAGCCTTTCTAACCATTTCATCAAAACCTCGGCGATTTCCACCAAGTGCCTCGACATACTCGCGCGCCTTCTCTGACAGCAGTTCCAATAAATCAGGCTCCTCCTGCAGATGCTTCTTAAAGTACGCGGCAGCGACCGCCGTCGCCCACACTCTCTTGTCTATCCCCAGCTCATCTGCCTTGTTCAACACGGTGCTCCCGACGAGTCGGGTTAGAAGCGTGGAGGAAGCGAAGGAACCGCGTACGTCCATTTCGATGAAGAGTTCATAGACATCCTGCGGGATCGGCTTGCGCCTGGTCGGCAACGAGGGGCTACCATCGATATTGGAGTGCCTAGTTGCACCTGATGGTAGAGCATTCTGGTCTCTGACAAACTCTGGAGAGGGTGCCCGTTCAAGAGGATCCTGAACGCGACGTTGAGGGGTTGGAGAACGAGAGGACGACCAAACAGAGCTACCAGAAGACCCTTCCAGCGAGCTGAGTGTGGAGAACGTGGCTGCACTGTACTGGGAGGAAGGGCTCCGTCTCCGTCTCGAACTCGAGTGGTTTCCACGTCCACGGCGTTCATCGCCTAGAATTTCTTCGCTTGCACTGGAGTCAGATGGCACATACGCGCCAGGGAGATTTGATCGATAGCGGGGTCGTGAGGAGGAAGTCGTGGTCACCGGTGGCGGTGTTCCACCAAAGAAACTGAACATGGATGAGATGACGGAGGAGAAACCATCGACGAGACCCTCGAGGAGAGTGGGCTCCAGATCAGGTGTCTCCTCTCGCCGAGTCCGGTGCACCTGAAGTAGTCTCGACCTCGTCCAGGGTACATCGGTTCGCCCATAACTTCTAGTCCTCTGTCGCTCATTCCCTTTCTGTACGGCAATGAACGAGGTATGCTTGCTCACGAGCTGATATGTCAACCCCAGCCTAACGATGCCTGCCTTCCTAAGCTCGTCTTCCGAGATCAGAAGGGCATCATCGGGAGCGGGGGTCGGGAGAGGTCCAACTCCGTCGTCTAATTCCATGATGAGCTTGCGAGCAGCAAGCGTATGTATCATCGGGACTACAGAGTCTCCATTCGCGTCACTGAATGGTTTCACCCTCGTGACATCGACGGTCAGCTCGAGAGGCTCTGAAACTCCCTGTAGCTTCGTTATCAACTTGACTGCGGTCGGGATGGACTTTAGTAATGTGATTGCAAAGACGGTGAAGCGTATTCCGGAGAAGATCTTTGTCAATGAGTGAGGCGCTTGCTGTAAGCGCGGCGGAGGTGCGAGTGCTGGAATACTGGCGGGAAGCGTGGATAGCGATGGGAAACTGCCCTGTGGACTCGATGTGCTCGGTACTGCATGGGTCCAGTCGATATCGATCCGTTCTATGTTCTTCGAGCGTCCAGCATTCAGAAGTCGAGCACACTTTCCCATAATGTCCTCCGTGGAAAGTGCAAAGAGATACTCGCCGTTTCCCTCTCTTGCCAGCCTGGAACATTCGTCGGAAGACACTCCAGTCCCAATACCTAAAACGAACAAACGGAGGGGGGATTGTGGTGGAGAATTTCGTATAGCGGTGCTAACTACGACTGTTGGGTCCAAAGCATCGCTTCCCTGGGAAGCAAGTTTAGTTCTAAACGGCTTGAGACGTAGTTTGACTTACATAAATTTCACCATCAGTAAGTAAAAACACAACGGCTGGCCGGTCGAGCCCCCGTGAGATGAATGCAGATTGGAGGGCCTTGGGAGTCTCGGTTCCACCGAGATCAGCCTTCATGTTCCCCACATGCAAAGTCTATGCAAAGTGTTAACCGATAAAATGGAATATGGAAAGAACCGTACTGCTTCGGCCAAGGACGTTGGATTAAGAGCAATGCTTTGTGGCCATAGGTTCTGCGTTTCGCTGCCGAAACTGAAGATGTTAAAGGTCGTCTGCGTGGCAGGAAGCAAACGCAATAGCATGGCTAACGTGCGCTTCGCTGTTTCAATCGACTCTCCACTCATACTCCCGGAGCGATCGATCACAAAGATAAACTCTTGGGAGGGGATCTTTGGAGCTTGAAATTTTGGGACCAAAGTGAGCTGCATTGCAATCGTACTTCTTCCGACCCCGCCACTTCCCGTGCCCAGTATCTCCGCAAAACACCTTGGCTTGTCTAAACCCTCCGCATGTATAGTGACCACAAAGTCACTAGCTAAGAACTGTTGAGACTTCCATACCGCAGACATACGCCTCTGGGACTTCCGACCAGAACGCGTCTTGTAGCGCAGGAGAGAGATGGAATGAGTAGGGCTACGGATGTCATGGATGGTATCGCTCGTCTGGATGTCCACAATAATATGGACGCGAGTACGAGAATCAGCAGATGAGGCGTCCTTCGTTGCTGGAGGTGGTGTCCCGTAACGTTCGGCAATCGCCATCGGCAGCTGCAGTCGGACGTGGTCCCTCACAGCTTCGTCCAGGAGGTCCATTACGAACTTTACGCATCGTTAGAGCGGATACCGTCAGCGGAAGAAACGATGCGTACCGTTAAGTGGGCAGTGACCTTCGTCTGGGCAGGAATAGATCCAACGGATATCGTGAATACTGCGTGAGGAGATATGAATAGCTGTGTGCGTATCGAATCCAAGTTTGGGCTTACTGTCATTTGTGACGCTTTCGATAAGGCCTGCTGTCTTTCCTTCCTCCGTTGCGCGGGTGAAAGCAAGCGCTGCCTCTTCCTTTTCTTTCACCTCCCCAACGATGATTGAGCCATCCTCGAGCTCAAGATTGAACGCGCATACTGCAGCGTTGGCGGGTAGTGGAAACACAAACTTCGCCCTTGCAGTTGGTCTTTCGGATGGATTGGAAAACGTCTGAGAGAGGATAATACGGGAAGATACTGTATTGCAAGTGCACAGGCATCCGCCAAATGAAAAGATACGCCCGTTAGATAAGGCAGTCCACGTGTTCGAGGATGAAAGACGCACCGTCCACTACCCATGCTTTTACCTTGACTTCCTCGAGTGGCAGATACTCTTTCGTCTCTTGTCCAGGGGGTTGGTGTACAATACCTGCATGGGTTGAGGTCATGGTGATGATTGCGAGAAGGGGAAGTAAGAGCGCATTGCTGTACTAGGGTTTCTCCTTTATCTACAGCTCTGTGGGCATAGGCGCTCGACACTGCGTGTAGAGTGACAGTTTGGCACGTGACCAGGGAGGAAAGGAACTTCGAAAATCCAATGGTGTTCAGGAGACTAAATTGGGACCAGGAAGCGAGGGTGCAGTTGGGGTTGCAGAAGGATTGGTCAATCCATGGGAGAAGCCTGCCTTACGAGCGACTGGAGTAGTATCGTGGTCAGTTGGTTCATGGAAAGCTGAGCATTTTCTGCAGGTTGGACTTGCACAGAATCAAAATCGGGATGGCTAGCCAACAGTGTGCGATATAACTTGGACTTGCAGCATTGCTCGGAGTGTGTTCAACGAGTTGTACATGTAGTTTGTTGGTAAGTAGTAACCTTGTAGGATTTTCAAGCTCAGCGTTCGGACCACGCATGTACGGCACCTGCTGAGTTCTTGGCAACTCCATCCACCACAGCGTCCCCAGTCACACTCGAGAGTTTAAAAAGGTTGCGACACAGTCATAGATGGCTGTAATACCCAATATATATTTATGTAAACTCTTTCGGCAGAGCATGCTCAGCTTACTCGAGAAGCCGCCTCTTCCTCCTCGTCCCCTTCGGTGACCCTGCTCAACCAGAGTAAAATCCTCCTTTCTGATCCAGCAGAGAAGTGATCCCTATGGTTCCTTACCATCTTGATAAACTCTCCTCTGCTCCGAATCCTCCGTAACTCGACCTCACTGCCAATTGCCTTCCCCACCTCCCGAATGAGATCGCTCTCCTCCCGAAGCTTTCCCATAATATCCTTCAAAACGCCCCTCTCAAGTCCTTCCGTGAATTGGTACCAGCACTCCTGTGATTCCTCCGTATCGAGTCCAAAAGTATAGTTCACGAGCTGCGGGAATAAATACCCACGCATCATATCGTAGGACAAGCACTGTTCGAAAAGGTAGATCCCCTGACAGCTGGCAAATGCGCGGGATAGAGTTGGCAGCGAGTTCGGAAACCTCTTTCGCTCTGCCTTTTCGAGTAAACGGTTGAACGACGCTTGGTCGCGGACGTTCCGTGGACGGAGAGGATGGTCTTCCTCCCACAGGGGATGGTCAACAATGAATAAGGGATATTGAGCGAATGATGACGTGCACACGGTACCCGTTTTATCCCAGTCGATGATCGCGGTAATGCGCGGATGAGTGTCGATGTCGACGACGAATATGTTTTGGGTGTGGAAGTCTCCATGCATCAGGGGAAAACCCTTGGCGTCGAGAGAGTTGTCGTACAAGCATGGAATGAGCGAACGCAGGAACCAGTAGCGGATATAATCGAGATCGATGTGAATATGAAAGACTTGGCCGTCTTGTATCTCCTGGAGACGTGCGTTGGCGATAGCGATGTGCTGATCCGTACCACTCCTGTATGTGGCTTCGGGAGTTTCACCTGGGGTCGAGTCGATCCGCCAACTACCATCTTTCGACCTAAATAGACTGCCAATATTGTCGAAACGATGTTTTGATAGCTCGAGCAGGATATCAATGACCTGTTCTAGAACGATGTCGCGCTGCGCGTCAGGCATGTCGTCCCAAAATGCAGACAACGCCTTCCCTTCTACCTCGGACATGACGACATATGGGGATCGGACGTTACCGACCTCTGGATCAAGGCAAGAGTGAAGGATCTTTGGAACTGGGATACAGGTGTGGGAGGCGACATATTCCATCGATGCGATCATGCTTGACATCTCCCTGATGTTTTTCTCCATGATCTCTGGCGTCATAGGTCCACAGCAATCTGGATCAGGGTAGACGGGGAGGCGAACGATAACCCGATAATCGTCAACAAGGAGGAAACGAACTAAATTGTAACCGCCAGACAGCTGCTGGCCCCATCGGGCGTTGGCTGCGCCGAGCTTATAGCGTACGGTCTGTAGGATGACATCCCAGTTGACGGCCTCGACTGTTACAATGAGGGCGGGATGGGGTAGAGAGTCGGTGGAGCTCTGAGACTGCGGAGAAGGTATCATGGTTCACCGACTCGAAGTAGCTCTGGTCCAATCTCTGGACTTGCTAAAACGGGACACACTCATCACCACTCAAGTACTCACACAACTTAAGCTCTTCATGAGCTTCGAGATGCATGGTTCAGCACGAGGAGCTTCAGTTTCTCGCAACTTTTCAGTCTATAGCCTGAGAGGTCTCATCGACACCAGTCTCTCAGGCTAAGCGGGTGTATTGGAAACCGAGCCAGCGTTCGTGAATGAAATTCCTACACATTCCCTACACAACTTATTTCCGGGTACGAGTCCCTCGAGGGTCGGTTTATTTCCGCTTCCAAAATCATTATGGGATTCTGAATGGGAGATATTCGATCATGATCATGACATACACGATGTTATGCGGAAAACATCCCTACATGCGGGGAATTAGTGTTCGATGCCTAAGAGTCGCACCTTTCCCTAGCTAAGATTGTCCTGAATAGGGTAGACGCCTGATACGGGACGGAAGTGGATGCAAAAAAAGTCACACCTTTCAATGTCTACGTACCAGTGCTCCTGTCGTGATTTGTGGACAGGAAAACAACTCCCAGATGATGATTTTGATGAGAAGTTGCGTTGACGATGCATCCGAGCGAGGATGAGAGCCTGAAGTTACTGAAGCTCGATAGCAATACCAAGAACCCGGACAATGGACAAAGCATACTCCCGAAAGTAATGTCCGGAGTCACACTTCGGTATGGGGGAGGGGCTAGATGATACCCCGCTTGTCACCCTCCATCATCTCCCAATAATAAGACGTTGATTGGCCCTTTCCCTTGGGCACGACGTAAGGAAACCAAACATCACCGACTGTTAGATCGAGACACGGTGGATGATATATTGGCCTGGGATATTGGTGTTCGTGGCGATATATTCCATCGAAGCGATCATGCCCGCCATCGTGCTTGTACTTTGATACATCCCTGGTGTCATTTGGCGGGGGATATGATGGGCGGTGAACAACGACCTGGTCGCCGTCGAAGTGAAGGAAACGAACGAGGTTGTAACCACCAACTAGCTCTTGGTCGCATTGAGCGGTGATTGCACCAACCGGGCACGGTCTCAGTAAATGGACAGGTGATAGTGAAGGTGAGTGGATACGGCAATAACTCGCAGTGTTGATTCCGATGTTCCAACTTGTGACAGCGGAAGTATTACACAGGATTGAACATCGTTGGCAAGGACAGCGCATACACACTAACGCTCGTGTTTGGGGAAAGACGGATGGCTACCCAGACTCGTCAAGCGTGACGTGGCCAACGCCCATAGCTTGGGAGTTGTCGTATGGACAGGATATTCGTGACCTTAGATCCATTGTGCACCTAGCATACAAGGAATTTCTACGTTTGAAAACATTTTGACCAAAGGTCGCTCATACAGCAGGATGATGGGAGCATAGTTCGAAGAATGCTAGAATATCGGACAACCATCCGAAGGTCACCGGCGATTTCCGGCCGGAATTCCGAAAGTCCCTCGCGAGTCGCAACTTAATAATCATCCCACAATCCGCGATGTGTTCCAACGCCCCTTCAACCTGATAGATTTGTTCGGGCGTACAATGGTACCGCGTGGACCAACCGTTTGAGTCGTAAGTCATTCGGTGGTAATACATGATATATTTTACATCCAATTTGTTCGATTTCTGTGATAAGTTACAACTTGAAACGGTTGAAAGGCTCGGGCTTTGTTCAGGCCCGAATGCGATGACTCCACGGTCGTATTAGACCTGCATCCTAGTTTCACTCGGGTACAATGGGTTGCGACACGAGAACGTCAAGACACGAGGAATAGATTTCGCTGGGGGTGACAGTTACGCCATGCGCTGGATCAGAAGATGTGTGTGGCGTTGATGGGTGGAGGGTGGTTTTCCAAATGGTCCTAGGTCCGTTTTATCGAGTTTGGTCCGCATCCCGAATCTCGCGAGCGCACTCCAATGCAGCTTGCCTGACACGCGGACGAATGGACATGTAAGTGATTCCTATCCACTTACACTTTTCTGGCTTGCTCATTTGCCTCCAGGACTCTATAATAGTTCGCCGTGCTATGTATAGGACATTCCAGCCCACCATGAGGCACTATGAAGTTGGGGTCACCTCGTGACCCTGTCGGTACACCTAGCGGACACCACGCCGTCGCACTCATCTAAACATGCCTCTGAACGCCCACCACTACCATGCATGTGTTCCTCGAAATGACCCTTCGGGTTCAAAGTTTATCGCCGGGGTGGAGCGGTCAGAAATAGACTGCATAGCTTCATCCCTAATCTTATCTAGGCCTTGGCAGACAGGTTAGGACACGAGCGTCAGCGTTCGCGTCCATTCCTTATAACTGAGGATTCCCAGTGGCGAGAATAAATGACAGCCTAACCTCTTCTCTTCCTATCATTGCTATGTCGATAACATGGGCGGAAGTTGTTGCTGAGCTGCAAAGCTTGCAATTTTATGAATATGTTTCGGGTGGGCGTAAATCATGTTGGATCGTGTTACGAACCCTGACTTTGTATAGTTGCAACTGTAACGGTCGTCTGTTACGACTACGGTGCGAACGTGCTCACATTAGATTGCGCCCGTACTGAACATTGACCCAGCCCTTACATTTTCACGGGAGGTGTGTACGTCAGTCATCTCTTAGCATTCAGTCGCGTGATATGGGTCAGATCGAGTTAATATGGGTATGACATCATCATCCTTTTCAAGTGGAAGTCTCTGAACCGTCTCCAGATGAAACCCTGGTCCTCAATGTCTACGCTCTTCGTAATGGTATTGTCATCTTGACATCTGAGGCTTGGACACAGTAACGAGCTAATCTGACTCCGTAGGCACGCTATCTCGCCCTGATAATTGTGATGTAAGTCGGAATGGATCGCGTTCATGGAAGCTCACGATAGCTGACCAGGACCATATCAGCGGCATGGGATTGTGTAGGTCACCCGAACTTTGTGTGATTCCAAGTCACGAACCATACTCCCAGGGTCGGGTAATGGCATTTTCTATATGTCGCAATTGGTCAGTATTCTCTTTCTCCTATGGCTAACAATCTGAGAGGCGTACAGGCGTGAGTACTTGACACTCTCTCGCTCAATATTCAAGATCAGACCCGTTGATTCTCCGCTATGATGACAGATGTATGCACCTCAAACTGACATCATTCATTCTTTTAAGCTAATAACACGGGCATCGTAGGTGTCGTGACTGGTCAGCTTTTTGCATGGCTGATGCTCATATGGAACACAGCAACACATGGTTCGTCATCCCCATCCACCTCTACGTTCCACCTCACGTTTTCTGATAGCAATTATGATTCTCCGCGTTTCGGCTATGTTCAATCAACCGAAACGTACTAGGTATATCTTGCTGTCATTATTTACGCTGGTCGTCATCGAAGCGATCGTCGTGGAGTTCTTATGGATAGGCCCTGGCAGTGGCTTTCTCAGTACGTATCCACTTTATGATTTGCATTGTAATGTTTTACCCATACGATGGTCAGTCTCGAACGGTAGTCTGCTCTACTTAACTGTCTGCACTGAACAGGTTGGGCGGTTGCCTATGCTCCCCGCTTATACTGGGATTGTTGGATTTGTTTATGATACTATGCTGATGGTGCTGGTTCTCTACCGTTTTGCCGTGCACAGCATCGAGGCGAGGAAGATGCTGGGGAGACGTAGGATCAACGAATATATGAAACTTTTACTTGAACACAGCGCGCTCTACTTCGTACTGTGCGTATCGTCTCATTTGGATGCTGTGGCGTTGGCCTCACGCTTTCTATGACTCCTAGGAACCTGATCAACAAAGCAGTCGCACTGGGCGAGCTCTTCAAGGCCTCTTCGGTGAGCCAACTTTCGTGGGACGACATGAAAGCAAACGTTCATCTTTCTTGTCGTTTTTAGGTGATGTACGAGGCCCTTATTTCTCTCTACGTCCTCAGTATCCCTTTCATCATCTTTCCCCGACTTGTGCTCAGTCTGAGGGGTCACCGTTCTGCATCGAGCGGGGTGTACATGGACAGCGATGGATCGCGATATTCACACTTGCGTTCGCATTCGCATTCGCACTCACAGTCGCACTCACAGTCGCTGCCGCAGTCCCATGGGCCCACTGCTTCCTCCAGCGTACCGGTGAGCGAGGGTGCGAATTGCGAGTTGTCGGGTGTGGCTATGGTTCCGCGGGAAGAGGTCTGCTGAATGGCTTCTGTGGCGTGTTCTTTTGTTATGGCAATGCTGCCGATTCTGGGTTGACAGATCTTGGAAAGATCTTATCTCTTGGCTGTCATGATCGTCCTCGTATATGCTATCAATTCAAGGGTAATACCCCGTTCAATTTTAAGTCAATATATAGCAGATGTTCACGAGACCAATTGGTGAGAAGAGGGTAGTAGGCAAGGGCTCGCTGTCGAACCGCATTTGGTACGATGAAGGGGGATCGAACATTCCGAGCGGCTAAGCTGAAATAGCTGGGTACTACTCCAGTTTTATCCCCAGCTAGAAAACATGGCTTTTTCGATAAGTCGCCCCCTTCACTCGCTCACCTTTAATTGGCGTTGAACGCGGGCACATCGACCTACCTCCGGCCTGCGCAACCTCGACCTCACGACAGAGTCGGACTAGTCAAACGGATTTGTGAGGTTGAAAGAGCTCTTATCCTGGTCGAACTCCCCACTCGAGACACTCAAGATCAGAGGACCGAAGGTATTCATCGAGGAGCGGGAAGAATTCATGTCGCCGTCTGAGGGAGGGAATCACTATTGCAGACACAGTACTCTGGTTAGTTTGTTGGCTGAGGGGGATCGTACTGCCGACAGGAAAGCAGTTAGTACTCGGGTCCAAGTAAAATCAAGCCTGAAGCAGTAGCGGAATTCTTCAATAAATATCACTCGGAATGACGTAAGCAAAGACTTTGTCTTTTCTCCGCGTGACCCCAAATTCCACAAATTCATTTTATCTCTGTCTTTATCTTGGAAAGATCTCGGCCCCGAGTATAATTGACGATAAAATCGCTCCTGCGGAAAGATGAGGAAATGAAACTGCTATTAGCTGCCACTGCCGAGTGGAGTGTCCTCCTTCCTGTGAAACGCATTTTGCACAAACTTGAAGGTGGGGAAGAGCAAAAGCGTTAATCTAAATCCTTATGATTGTCATGGATTGCTCAGCGGTAAGGAAAGCACTCTAACGTGAATTTCCCACTCCTCAATCCTCATCATGTCTTCCACGGCGTCCGAGTGTGGCAGAAGTCATCAGCGCCCTGGACGAGTTACATCTCTATCAGTACATTTGTGGTGAGTATCGACAGTACCTGGCACTGCATTCACCGGGGCAATGTCCACTGTTTTACTACTGACTTTTGATGCGTACAGTGGCTGTAGGTAGTGGTTGAACAAGCCTGGACCGTCGGGCCTCATCTGATGCCTTCACAGATTACTGTCCAGTATCAAACTATCATGCACGCTATTTGTACTCACTCCTCGAATGTCTTCGGCGGTGTGAGTTCCTCAATACATTTGTTGGCAGGAGCACGATGGATCTCAGGGTCATCGCCGAAGGACACAAACTCCTCTGCAGAGAGGTCAGTTTTCACTCCTGATGCATGTTATAGTGCCGATCAAAGACCTGGTCGCGACAGGTGGGCATCATCGAGGAACTCTATGTTCTCGGAGATGATCCGAGGATAGTAAGTGAACTGCATGAGGAGGCTTGCAACATCGACCTCCCCTCGCGGAATCTTGGAGACATGTCCACTTCAGTCGCGCAACTGTCCACACCCACCACCGATTTATTCTTTTTCACTCCCGCTTGTCATTTTGTACTCACTGGCAGATCTTTCAGGGATTAACGGTGGGTCGAAATCAGCACACCCCCGGATCTCAACGCGGCTATTTTCAGTCGCATTCCACTGGACGCCAGTCTGCGTTGAGTAGAGGGTAGTCGACGGAGGATCAAGAGGAATACTGCGTGCCAAGCATCACGTTTATCACCTCGCGAACAGGAGTGCTAGGTCTGCATCTATATATCCATTTTGGTCAAATGTGGCCCCTCACGAAGTCTAGAACCTACGTGTGCCATGTTCGAGAATCAAGCCACTTCATGCGCTGGGTAACGTCAATCGGCGGAGAGATTCGCCCAGCTGAAAAGGTTTTTTCATGGTTCAAAATAGGCACCTAAAGGGCTATTGCCTTGCGGCGGAGCGAGGGACTGCCGGTGTATATGACATTTATGAGGTCACACCGATCTAAGAGTGCTGGCTGAGCTACTAGTAGGAAGAGACGGGATATATACGAACCTGCGTGAGGTGCTTCGTACTATGCGTCGGAGCGTCCTTTCGCCGTCAGGGTGCTCTCGGGCACGAGGACGTTATCGCGACTCAGGGTTGCGATCCCGATCTTCGCGGGGGAATCATCGGATGTATCCCTAGATAGATTTCATCATTAGACACACTCGGAAACGAGGAAGTGAGATGCAAAGCAACTGGGGCTATCGACCCCGAGTAACGAGACCGAAAGCATACTTCTTTGGTCGTGATACACGAAATTTGGACAAATGAAATCACCTCGTGTCTCTTTTATATGCAAGTATGTGGAGTGGAAGCCCCCCATGAGGATGTCATCGTGTCACGAGAACGAACTGCTGTGGGAAAATGGCGGGCCGCAAAACCAGTGGTTGGGAGCCTTCGAGTACTTATGCAGAGAATACAATGATCTTCTGTGGTATGCCACATTCGCGCTCAGATAACCTCTGAAGACCCGATCATGCACAGGTTCCGTTGCTGGGTCTGCGAGGTGACATGATGTACGGATCAAGGCAAAACTCGTAGCGAGGCAATGAGCATTACTGCTGGGCAGTCGCACCTGTTAGCACTTTGTGGGTTATCGTACGGCGTTGTGGTTACATCGATGGTACGGAGATAAAGTGGACTTAATCTCGGATATGGTTAGCTTCCGCTTGGCCTGTGGATGAGTCACGGGGATGACGAGGGCTTGACACTGTGCCACAGCTTGGCCACAGTCCGATGATCCGAGTAGTAGTAAAATGAGATTGTTCATCAAGCCAAGAGAGACTTGCCACTGGCACGAAACTACGACTTGGAATAGCTTGCAAAGTACACTTTCAAAACCGGGAAAGTGCGGAGGTAGAATGACTATGTGAGAACGACGCTGCCTCTCCTCGCGCTCCCGACAACGTTGCATATTCCCACTCGTCCTTCCCCAACCTATCCTTTTTTTCTCGCGGGTTACCTCCGCCTTCTCGCATTCTGATCCTCTTCTCCCAGCCCGGGGCACGCTCCGGGCAACCCTTTCATGTCTTCCTCCGACGCACCCATAGGATTCACCAAGGCCCAACTCGACGCCGAACAAGCATGGCTCGCTGGTGCCCTCATCACAGGCGCAGGCTATGGTATCGTCGCAGCCCTCACGTGGCTGTGTCTTCGAGCTCTATGGTTCAGGCTACAATCACGAAGATCTCCTACCTACCGACGTAACCTGTGTTTCCTCGTCTATGTCTTCGTCTTGTTCATCTTTGGAACACTCTTCCTGGCGTCGAATTCGCAGTTTACCCAACTGGCGTTCATCAACAATCGAAATTTTCCTGGGGGACCGAGCGCGTACGAGCAACAGATGTTCTCAATTGGGGTGGATGAAATCGGGAATGTGTCCTATGTGCTTGCGAATTGGTTGGCTGATACACTTTTGGTGCGCTCTCACTCACATCGATGGTCGACGGTCGCTGATTCTCGGTTCACTGACAGCTATGGCGGTGTGTGATCATATACCGGGACTTTGGTCCTTCCTGGCGGCTCGTTTTCCTGGTGACTGGCCTCATGCAACTCGCTTCATTTAGTGAGTCTTTGTCTCATCCCGCTCACCTACTCAATCACTCACCCATACCCACCAGTCATCGGCATCTTCTTCCTTCTTCAAGTCTCCTCCCCATCATCTTCTCCTTATTTCAATGCCGGCCATCCAATTAACTGGACCCTCCCCTACTTCTGCGTGTCCCTTGCCATCAACATCACCGTCACTCTCCTCATCTCCGTCCGTCTACTCCTCTACCGACGACACATGGATCGTCTCCTCGGGCCGGGTCATGCGTCTGAGTGTACAACGGTCGTGGCGATGCTCGTAGAATCGGCTGCGTTGTATGCCTCGTTCTCATTGCTATTCCTGGTCCCATATGCTTTGGGAAATGGGATTTCATATACGTTTTTACAGGTCTTGGGAGAAGCGCAGGTCAGTCTCTCCACACTTCGTTCTCCGTCAGTCAATTCGCTCATCATTCACGCACGCGTTCACAGCTCATCGCACCACTCCTCATCATCTACCGCGAAGCACAAGGAAAAGGCTGGATGAGCAGTGGTTCCTCCGTTGCCTCCTCCACTGTGAACGACCGAGACCGGGATCGGGACATCCGAATCGGTGTTGGGTTCTCTGATATTGAATTTGCCACTGATATCACCCGTCCTGGTGGCACGCATTCAACGTCGTATGCGCGCACGTTCGAGCTCAAAACGAAGACGGATACAGGTACAGGGTTGGGTACGGGTATATGCGTGGACATGGGAGAGGAGAGTCGAATAAGGGTGGAAGTCGAGGAAGTGAGCAGGAAAGGAGAGGAGGTGGAGCTACGCGAACTCTAGGCCATCGGGGAAGACAGGAAAACGGAAAACGAAACCAAGTCAACACTGGCAACAACGCATGCGCATTGGCATCAGCATTTGCATCCACCGAGTCTGTTATGAGTTATTTATTTATCAGTACACCATCGCTCTCACTCGCTATCTTGGAGACACGAAGATACCATGGATGATGTTGGGGCTTGGATAACGCCCTCTCGCCCTACAACATCACCTCATGTACTTTACATATACCTACCGCTTGGTGGTGGCATCGCTCCCAAGTTGGCACAGGCTCTGTTTTGTCATTGCCACGGAGATACAAACTTTGATTGGACTCTGCCCGCACTGCAATATGGATCATGAGCAACACACCTGACCTGATCACCCCAAGGGTGCGCACCCGTCGTCGGTCAGAAGACGGTGTCAGCACCTGGACCATACAAACACCTCGTTCGGATCAAATCATTGAAATTCGTCTCACCCAACACCTTCCACAACTCCCTCTTCCCCTTGGGTTGAATGACCTCCTCTGGTTCTGCATTGCATTGATCCATGATATAAAATACGGGCGGCGTGCCATGGGACCATACAAAGAGGTCGTCTTCCTCTCTCACGAGGATGTTGTCGATGCTGGCGGAGGGTTGACCGATGTGGCCTCCGAGGAAATTGGCAATAAGGTCTTGTTCGTTGGAGTCTTTGGCAGTGGTTGCACTAACCCATCCTCGTGGATCTGGGAGTCGTTCCTAGAAAGTATGACGAGTGACAGTGAGTGGGGGCGACGATCTTGTTGGTGGTGACGCACCCCGTTAACGAGCTGGGCAGTATCGGTGCTGGTGAGTTCAGCGGCCGGCGTGTCAATGTTGTCCTGATTAAATTCGGAAGTCAACAGCGTATGTGAACTCGAGGACGAGGATACGCACTGTCATCGTTCGAGAAAAGCTGACTACAGGGGCTAACCCCTAAGCCGATAGATGTCATAGCGCTCTCAGCCCGATCCGTCCCTTTTTCCGCTCGAACACAGACGAACGGTAAGTTCAGAGTGCTCGTCCGATGGCAAAAGTGCTGCAAGAAGCCACCATCTTAATGCTGGTCCGAATGGATGTTCCTGAACCTTATGAAGAGGATTGGAGACTAGGCTTAAGCTCGGCCTTCTCAGAGCCCACACGGGGCCACTTTGTATTTCCATTCGGGGAACAGTTAGTCTGCGCGAATCGACAACAAACGGGTGCAATATCTGTGTATCATATAAAAGGGTAGAGCGAGGAACTGAGGGATCGTAGACCATACCGTCCCCCACTCCCCCAACTACGTAGCGGTCGTTCCTCGGAACTCGGCATAGGGACAAACGATACGGTTTCTGCGCAATGGCCATATGAGTCACTGTGCCGATAATGTATCGTTGCCTCTTTCGAGTCCGTTTGCATTCATCGCCTCCCCAGCGCCGTGGGGTCACCCAAGTGTAGCAGTTTCAGGATACCTGGGAAGCCACGAAGGGTCAAACGATCTATTCACGTCATGCAAATCGTCAGAGTGCCAAAGAGATAGATTATCGATCATATTTTGATATTTGGGGTCCAGATGCAGTTGCATCTTGACACAGAACCCCCCGATTTGTTCGAAGGTTCAAAGCCCCAACTTCGAAGGCATGCATCGGTCCTGAGTGCGAACCAGAACTCAGCAATTTACACGATAAATTGTTGACAGAATGTGTGAAGAAAGGGCCGTCAAGCGTGCTGCACGTACTCACAAGTTGATCGACTGCCAATCGCATCTGGCAGAACCAGCGCCAGACCAAGGGGGAGCTCAGAAGCAAAGCGTTGGTCCAATGGCAAAAAAAAAATTGCAGTGCACCCGGGGTAGTCTCTCAAACTGAATCCATACGGAACGCAATGACAGGTTGCCATCATTATTGACGTGCAGTGTGGCAGGTTGCGTCAAGATAGAAGTCTTTAATGGGTCCACTTCTCTCGCTGGAGACGCCATCCTTCTATGGACGGTAATCTGTTGTCTCAGAAGTCCTGACGCTACAATCTCTTTTCCTATCCAAGTCGGCTGTATCACGGACTGTCGTGTTCACCGACCGAGGGCCAATGATCTCTACCGGTAGCCTATTTGAGTTTTCTTAATCAGACAAAGGGCTATGATACGGCGGGTGGGCGATATAAAGGAGGGACTGAATTGTACTCTGACCCACCAGTCCATCCCCCGCTCTTCCCAACAATCAAATCTTGGCAAGTCCAATCTTACGATGACAACAAGGTTACCATGTGATGACTGAATCGCTGTCATTGCACTGAAACCGTGCCGTTTGTCATGCGCAGCTGCCATACGCGTGCTACTAGTATTTCTCTGGAGCTATTGCCCACAGTAATGATGTGCGACGACCAACCAGAGGGGGAGAATTGTACAACGATTCCGCTGACGCGTGCTGTCCGTTCACCTGAGCCATGTGGTTCAAACGCTCACCTTCCGATTCTCAAGTTTCCTCGTCGCAGAGCGGCTAGGCAAAAGCGCAACGGTATCTTAGTAGCATTCAGTATTTGTTGTCCGAATTGACCCAGTGTACAGGGCGCATTCAAGTACCCATCCAATTGTACAGACGCTGCGCGACGAGCGGGGAAAACTCATGTCGATATCGACTCGTACCACCCGTGAAATATTGGTGTTGTGCCATAGGTGTCTCCCCAAACCCATCCACGCCGCACTCCGAGGCCACCACATAGACGATCCATGTTTTTTGATCACTTGTTGAA
>JBBPJZ010000349.1:0-22843 GCA_038089015.1 Chalciporus aff. trinitensis | reverse complement strand
ATCTTAGGGAGAGGCTTTCCATTCATCTCCCATGCCAAAAGCACCTCTTCATTCATTCGGACCTTCCGGTAGGGCACCGATACCGCATAATTGAACACGTCGCCCTTCCTGCAACGAGTAAGGTTTCAACTTCGCATGCAACAAAAGAGCAGGGCACTTGCTTGAAGTACGTATCCGCGCCAACGAATTCCAAGTGTTGACATTCAGGTAAGACGCCACCGCAAGCTTTCTTGAGGACCTTCTTCAGAGGCACGCCGCGGTAAACTGCGGTACCACTGATTCATTATCGCTCGATTCTTGCCACTCGCAATAATATCAAAAGAACATACATGGCTCCCTCACCCCAGGGTGCGTTGATAAGCTCGTCACCGTTTCCCGGGTACTCTCGAATCTGTTCGATTCGGCGCGTACCGCTGCACTGCAGAGTGACGGTCACTTCACATTGTCTTCAAAGCAATCTGCATCAGCGATTGCAGATAAGCACAGCAGACGACACGTACGGGAACTTTTCGGGATCCTTGAGGTCTTTCAAGGAAATCGAGACAGAATTCTTGACCAAGCCGCCGATCTCCAGCCTGAATGCATCCTCGTCGATACCAGGCACCCCACCATGGTTCCGAACACTGAGAATCTCATCCACGACGCCCACAGTAGGCCGCACAAGCAGTGAAGAACGTACAAATGGTGCATATTGTCTGTGAGCTTTCCTTGAAGGAGGTGTTCACGTCGGGTTTCACCATTGTATGGGAAGTCCTTTACATGAAACGAATTAGCGCCCAAGAAAGTATAAGAGGAAGGATATGGGACGATTCACAAGCAGATGAATGAGGTCGGGTTTCTCCTTCTGTACTGTTTCCCAGCTAAAATCAACAATGGACTTGAGACCAAGCGCCTCGTGATACTCCTTCCAACGATGTCCTATCAAGACAGGGTTCGTCGTCGGCAATGGAACGAACTGGAATTCTGGTTCCCAGAATCAGTCGACGGTAGCAAAGAACTGTTGAGAACAAGTGACCGACCAGGGATCGGCGTAAACTGGTGGGTTTTCAGAATTTCCCTCGCAATCGCTTTCTTATCGGGATACTTCTCCCATTCAACATATCTGGGACAACGATCAGCAAATTAGCAGGCCCCTGCGACTATATTGGAACATACCCAGTCCAGCCTTCCTCTTCCTCTGCAAAAAGTTGGCTCAGGGGGGTTCCGTTGTAGGAGAGATCGGTAGTCATGGCGGGTGGTTAGTTTGCTGGTGCCAAGGGGGCACTGGGTAGGTATATCTAGCAGAGATCAGCTGCTCTCATATAAATATTCCCAATGCCCCATGATCAGCACCCTCGATCCCTGGTTGGCAAGAGGCTCGGTACATTTCCCGGGCCACTGCTACTAAAATTTCAAAGGACAGACTCAGATTGACGTCAGGTGACCACGTGCACGACGGGGGACATCGCGATATGTTCCAGATCTCAACACACGCTAGCAGTTATCCAAAGGATGTTCGTTATACAAAGTGTGACATCGCCGTGGGATCACCAGTATGAGTTCAAAAATAGGCAGGCAATCTGAAAGGATATAGTCGCGTTAGATTAGGGAGTGAAAGAGGCACAAAGGTCCTGCACGTGTACATGGAAGCATACTCAAAGGGGGCAAACCGGCGATGTGGGAGATGGGCGCATCACATCAAGCATATTCTTAGCGGCTGTCCTTCCTGGTACCAAACCTTGGTAAATACGAGGAAGTAGTGTCCCTTCGCGATCGCTTCTGTAGCCTTTGATCCTCCTTGTCTGGGGGTCCTGCAGTATACATGCAGAAAAATAGGCAAAGGCAGCCCACGAAGAAAGCCACAGAGACGGGGACGCGAACATAGACGGCTGTGCGATCGTAGAAGATGATTCCGATTGCTGCCACAAAAGCGATCAAGCTACCAAAATATTAGCACTGTTCTCAATTCCTATAACCATTCAACATACCTCCACATCAGCATCACGTAGGGAAGACTACAGATGAGGGCAAGCCTCTCTAGGCCAAATGGCTCTTCGAGTATCCGCCTCAGCACCATGACCTGCGGAAGGTCAGCTCCATTAATCCGAGAAAAAAGATCAAATTACCGCTCGTAAAGGCGTATCGGCACCCTTGGCTCGATATTGCTTGAAAATTGCAAGGCCAGTGATGATACTTCCAACGCTGAAGATGATCGACACGTATGTGACGATCTGCGCTGGAGTTGGTTGAGTAATTCCGCCCGTTTTCCCGTCGTTACAGTAAGCCACGAGCCCCATATCTGTGCTGAGTAGCACAGTAGCCTGTGAGAAAAATAGATTAGGATGTGTCAATAGAATAACGAAGATGGGATTACCAGCAAGTTGGAGTCACGAATGCTTTGATCGACTTTATGGACAAAGTTCGAGAAGCGTGCTGGAGTGAAGTTTTGATGGAAGGAGTGCAGCTCCACTGCAAATACGTCGGGAGACTTGAAAAAGAAGGGCCCAAGGACAGCCAGGAGATATGAACGTTTATACGGCTTGATGAAATGCGTATTATCAATGTCGAAATAGTCGTCTCTCTGGCCATATGAGCTTCGCAACACCCCGTCGTCTAGAGCAATTTCAAGTGAGAATGAGAGTGTTACTGGGCTCTACTAGCTTACTATAGAGCGACATGAACTTCGCTAGAGAACCAAAGTGAATAAGGGTCGACAGTACGGTCAGTACCACGCACCGATGATCCACGAAGAGTGACTGCTCCCAGCCTCTCGAGTATCCGCTATATTCAGGGTATAATTAAAATCCAAGACCATGAGCATCAGTACTAACCGTCGATTTCCTTTATCAGGTCCAGCATGTATGCAAGGTCCTCCTTGTCATATGGTGACGTCGAAAATTTAGCCACGAGACGATCTAAAGAATCATTCAAACGTGAATTCAAGGGAACAATGGGCTTTTATCGACCTGCCGCAGCCTGTAGCAAGATATCCTTGAGATCATTTGTAACATTTTTGGTGACTGTGAACGTCGTTGGGAACAATTCGCAGTGTTTCCTACCATGTGCAAAGTCAATACTTGCAGTATGGTTACGAATGAACCGCTCACTCACCAGTACTGGGCCACAATGCCTTAACAGATAGTTAGCGACACTAAGCACAAGTCAAAAGTGTTCACGAACAGTGTGCTCTGAAACCTTTCGACTCCATACAGTTACTTGATGGACATGGGATATTGACTTCCTCGTGGCCAATTCCCTCGAGCCAGAAGACACGGCGTTCGGAATGAGAAACACAATAGTAAGTAGTTCTCATTGACCCTTTGGTCAAACGAGAGTCAACGACCAAATCGACTTCCTGGTCTTCAAGCAGATTTTGGAGAGCTGAGCCCCTATGGAGGATATCAACAGCTTGCGTGACAAGGGAGTATACTTTGGGGTTGAGGATATCTGAGGACGTGCATAAGTTCTAACCTTTTGTCAGTGTGTCATTCCTATAGAGAACATTGGTTGACAAACCTTCTCCTCATGCCAGTAGTACACGCCTGATTCCGGATGTTTGACCTTTATCCAACCACTGGGGAGGCGACTGGATACCTATTAGCCTCGTCCACCCACTAGGACGTAAAAGGTGAACCTACTGCTCTGGGCCCTCTGGAGTCGACAACTTCTTGTCCTGCAAACCCTTGAGGGTACTCGCGACAGAAGCGCTGACAACAAGTCATGACCGTCAGTCCCGACAGAAACACCATTCGACGCACCTTTTGGGTTCGAACGCATGGGTCCTAATAGCAGATGGCACGATCGTCTCGAGTCTGAGGCTGATATCATCGAGCATGAGTGGGACGGTGCTGCTTTCCGCGGAGTCGCTCATTTGCAGAGACGGTGGTCTTCCTACACTTTAGGGAGAGAAATAAGAGGGCTGGCGTCGTGAGCGAAAGGTGCGGACAGCTGGTTTTTATGCGAATGAAGGGGGGTGGAATGGAAGCGAACAATTATGTATCGGTGACCTTTGGGATGGAATCGAGGCCTCGAGGCCTGCACGCAGGCTTGGGGCTCAAGCGCTAGTCCTGCGAGGCTACGAATCAGCGCGCAATTCGCATCCATTTCTTAACATAACTGCAGCCTGGTTTGCTGTGTACATGATCATGTTTGCCACGATCATTGAGCCTTGACGCCGGAGTTGCGTAACCCTGAATTTCGAGGAAACGGATGTTGGATAATGCCAACGACAGAGACTTGATAATTCAGAACTATTTTCCGAGTTGTGGTTTATGGTCATTGCTGGTGAACAACCAACATGTCTCCCTGAGTGTGTCCATGCCCAGCCGGTGTGGATCTCCGAGTCTGTCACGGTTCGGAAGTTGTGACAACTTGGTTGAATCAAAGATCGTCAAGACTAAACATTACACTGCCCGCATGAGCTAGAGCTACATCGAACCATCGACCATTCGCATGCTGTCGAGCCAGTACTCGAGTATTAAAATATTAATTCCTAAGCCAGCTGCAGGAGAATTCCTTCGAGCTCAGGCTCAGGCTGCCAGGTCCTACTAGTAGCATTGCCCACCAATAATTTCCTTATCTAGCTCACCCCTAAGCTTGGGTGCAACCCTGAGCGGTGACCACGGACGAAGCCCATGCACCTGCAGTTCATTTCCTGATCTCATCAGTCTGTGACTCTGTCCACCTCCACTGTGTATGCCGTGTACTCGTGTGTGACGGCATCAGGCCATCCTTGTGTACATCAGAGGTTCCCTTTCTGCAGGCTTCCAAGCAACCTGTCCCGAGATACGGGAACACATGCAGGGTGGTCCATTTTTAATTTGTCCCAGTTCCTTATATTAAGGGATGAAGCGAACATACAAAGAGAATCATATAGCGCAAGGGTCGGATGCCAGAGCAGAACCCCTGTCTCGACAAAAGAGAGAAAACAAAATAAATAACCCGATAGAGATCAGATAGCAAATACCATGAATTGTTCCTGTCCTAACTCTCCATAGATCGTTCCGAGGGGGGTAACGGGGGTAACGGGGGTGGGGAACTCGGCGGGGTGAAAAACCCTCCCGCAGTAATACCCATCGCTTCCACGCCAGATCCAGCTGCCTTTCGTAACGTTCCCCGCCCAATCGATATGGAACCCCGACCATTTCCAAGACCATTTCCGCCCCTCTCAATGCTAATCGTGGACCGCGCCCGATTGCGGGATGTGAAATTGAAGTTTGAAATCTGGGCATCCTCATTCACGGAACGGACACCCACAGCGGTCATAGGGGTCTTGCGCTGACGAGGCTGGTACGGAAATGTGGGCGTGGCGCCGTTCGCTGTGCCCAATGACACCATAGTGTTTAAGGCGCGGCTTTCTCTTGTGTTTGAATTCCATGAGGGCCCAGCGTTTCCTGCTGGACCGATGGGCATGACAAGCATAGCATCATCGATGCTGTCCTCATCGTCCACGTTGAGTGATAGCGGTCGAGGCGGTTTTGATAACGATGTGGATGAGCTGAGAGAAGATGGTGGAGAAGGTGATCTTGAGAGGTGTCGAGAGGCCGATACAGGCTCAGAACGGTCCCTGATCTCGTCGAAAATCTCGTAGTATCGCTGAATGCAGAGCTTGATCACGGCACCCAGGGTAGTTCCCACTTCCAAGGATGAATCTGATGCCAGCGTGGACGTCGAGGTCGATAACAATTGCGAGTTTAACGTCGTGGAGGATGATAGTGGAGTAGAGTCACTCGTGAGGGAAGGACCACCAGGAACCGCGCACATCATGACGTCTTTCATTGGGTTTGAACCCTTCACGAGGTTGGGACAGACCACAAGGGAAAGGTTATGTGCATCCATGCGATTGGTCGAGGAGTGTAGCGATACTTCATGGAGGAGGTCTGACGGGAGACGTCAGTACACTATGCATGCGGCTGAATTGAAGGTCTCACGTAGGACGTGGCTCAGGAGGATGTATACACATGGCATAAGTTGCGGCAAGAGGGTATCTCGAATATACGTGACAGCTGCCATGTCAGAAGGATCACATGAGATTGCGGGACATTGTCGAATGATAGGATAGAGGGATTCAGGGAACGGCGGAGTAGGAAGATCGCGCAGATACTTCTTAATCAAAACGGAAGCGAGGAATGCATCGTCGAAGGTCCCAATTGAGACAACTTGGCCTGCGTCACGTTCAATCTAAGAGGTCGTTCTGCATCCAGACTGTGGTGACATACCTCTGTCATAAGCCTGTTGTACTTGCTTGAGCAAAGCAGAGTTGGGTGACCGTCTGAACAAGCCTTCCTCGTTCATGCCTGTTGAAGGGTGTTCCAGCGACAGTAAATGTAATTGGTAGATTTGTACTGACCACACTCCCGGATGTATTGAATGGCATCTTTGACCACGCGAGGAATACCGCCTTTCTCGCCATCACAGCCCATCAAATCTTCAAGTGGTACTCCAAACACACTGGCACGGATGGGTATAGGCATGTTGATCTGCCTCTCATACTTCAGGTTCTCCCTGACATTAGGTGTCAGTTCACAGAAGAAGTCAAGGTAAGGAGGAGAACATACTGATAGGCTGCGGGTGGTAGATCGATCTGCGTAAGTGGGACTTGGTGCGCAAGCTCCGAGAGGGTATTGATATACACGAGTTTACGGAAGAATTTTGGACTGTAGTGGAAGACTAAGAAGCCGCTTTAAGCAACCGCAGAGACGCATGCGAACCTGATGATAGCACCAGCCAAGGAGAATAACACTACGGCGTGTCAGTTAGTTGAACAGCAGGTACGTAGGAACCAAGCACGCACTCTTGGAGAAGAAGGATGAATGTACAATATACTTGATAGCATGTGAGATCTAAATGCATAAAGATAACCACACTAGGTCTTACCAGACGTTTCAAGTTCTTGCGGTATTTCCGGCTGAGGCTACGGTAGGCTTTCCAGACCCAATTCCAGTTGGGGGTATGTCGTGCCCCTGCAGCGAAGAACACTACGACATAATCGGACTCGACTGCCAAAAATGAGCAACCAACTCGTTCATGGTCCAGTAAACGCACCATAAAGATCGAGATATGACAAAATACGACTAAACTAGCTAGTCAGTATTTCTCGTTTGACAATATTAACAAAAAGATGACGCACGACAATAGCATGTCGTATGACACCTCGTGGGGATCAGGAAGGGATGAAGCACTGATGATGACCCTGTGATTCAATGTAACCAAGCTGGTTGGGTTGGACTTGTGACATTGAAACATACATGGGTCTCGTCCTATAAGAATACAATCAGAATAATCCGTTGCAAACATCGACAGCATGGGCTCTTACTCATAGTCTACACCAGCCTGGAAGATGACCTTGTCCATTATGTCCTGTGCTCTAGCGCGGACATCCGGTTCGTTTCCGCTCGCATCGGGGCTTCCTCGTTTCCATGGTGGTTGAAATTGTTTCTTCAGGTTCGCGGAACCCAAAGGTGAAGAGGGAGAGGATGGAGCCAAAGAGAGTGCAGCAAGCCGTTGTTTCAGGTTGGGGGCCATGTTTGAATACGGATTGTTAGAAGTTAGGTGAGGTCCAGATTGCGGGTTAGCAAGGGTTAGCTTGACTGCTCGTCTCGTCGTTGCGAATCAGGAACTTGAAGACATGGGTATGTTGTGTACAACCTTGGTACAACCCTAAGACTGCGAAGAAAAGTCTTGTAAAGTGAAACGGAACGTGTTGGAGCCTCGTGCCTGGCCAAGGATAAGCCAAGGCCCAACTTTAGACTCGGTTGGCCTGACTACCCATCATATTCAGAGCGCCTATCTATTGCATCACTCCTTCCTGCAACTACATTCAGTAGAACCAATTGAGCATCCCAACCCCGCACAATCGGTGAAGAGAGTATTGGTTGACTGTTTCTCTTGTCATGTCTTCAACAATCTCCACTACCCGTGGTGACACTCTCCCGAAAATTGCATCAAATATTTTTAAGTCCTACAGTTCACTCCATGACCCTGCAAGCGCATGGACCAGTGAGGGGTCTAAGCCCTCGAGATCCGGCTCCAATGCCACCTCTCGCGTGAGCGACTGTTCTTCGGTGCTCCGATGCTTGAAGGAAAGCCCTTTAAAACGCAGATCTCAAACAGATAACTTGACCAAGACACCAGTTTTACCTGTGTCAACGCCCGAAGGCTGAGTCGCATGATTTTGCAATATGAAATATTTGGGTCGAACTAACCTCGAATCCGAATCTAATTTTGCCTACTGTGCTCCGATATACCTCGGGGGAATCCAGCTCTCTCCGAGGAACGGTCGGGTAGTGGGCCTGCCAACGTCAAGGTAAGTACAGTATTAGCGTAGAAAAGTCACAAGTCACGACCGAGGCATTTCTACCAAAAGGGTCTAATCCAAACCAATCGAACATCCACTGGGTGACAGTAGGTGACAGTTGGTTTCTCCGTCGAATATCCCAGGCACAGGCGCGTTTCGCAATACTGTATTCCTTCGATGAATATGGCATGACGTTGCCTTTGCAGGTCTAGCTTCTCGATATTATAATAATGATAGTTTGTGGCCGACTATAACGCAGCCGCACTGCATGCGATATTGAATGCTAGAATCGCGACACGTCCAGTGCACGAAGAGGCAGCATCGACTTCGATGTCAGGCTGTGTCCGATTTCCTAGAAGATTAGGTGATAAGTACTACCCGGAAGGGTTCATTCCGACCTGCTCGCGAGTTTATTTTGGAGAAGGAGGTTCAAAGCATCGAGGTAGATCGTCGTGTCAAGCTCATGTATCGGGCCTTCGACTGTGGACATTCATTAATCTGACAGCCGACCTGGAGGCACATAGGCTGTCGATAATATCAGCCCAGCAATTACACCAAGATGGGACCGCAGCTGTCTGTCAGAGGCGGGTGTAACGTAAATCTGGTGACGCAGAGTATCAAGCTGCGTTTGAAAAATACACATACGGGGATGTACGGGAATGAAAAGCTGTAGTGAGGAAGTTAGGAAGAGGTATTGCGTCACAAATGATGGACCAGCGAACCAACCTGCAGTGGGATGAGCCCATTTCGCCCAAGGATCAAATCCTTTCCCGGATAACCGGAAACCCTAATCAGTAAGGGGTAGCGGCCCGCTTCCGAAGGCACGAGGCAGTCGCTGCCTCGACTGGTCCGCAAATGCTAATACAGTCAAGTCTCGCGGCAACTCGATTTGAGCAGTCTTCTAGGGTCGAAGATCCGTTGCCCGTATACTACCCTTGACCGCTTGAATCCTCTCTGTTGAAGTTCTGAGCGCGGTTTTTGGATACATCCGTTCTATTGCCGGAAATTGCCAATGACCGAACGGTGTTATGTCAGTTACAGGATCACGCTGAAGAATCATGGCTCACCTTTTTACAATGCTGATTCGGCCGTGAGCTTTCCGAGATCAATATTTGAGAATGTCAAGCGATGTGTTGATGAATGATGGGATACAATCAGCACTGGGCTGTTCTCGGAGTCGAGCTCCTGGCTCACAGGCTGGCAGCTCTTCGTTTCTCCAAGGAGGACTCAGGAGAGAGTGAGAGCTTCAAAATCGGAGCGGAGGGGCATGCACGCCACTAGATTTACTTTTTTCGTGGTCCGGAAGCTTAGATTGCAAAAGTCTAGACAGTGGCGTCTTCGGATACTCAGATTCCCCGTATCCGCCGCATGGCCCTAACTTGATTCATATGCATGTATCACCCATCAGCTGCCGTATTGGGACCTAGACATCGACTAGTCCAACGTTCGCAGCAATGTGTGAGACCGAGACCACCATCTGACATCTTTTCAGGTGATACCCTTGTGACAGAACTCCCAAGGACCGGCTATTACGGCGCCAAAAACAAACCGGCATCAATGTGAGCTGCCAGCGTCAATAAATGCACACACGAGCACTGTGACCAGAATGAAGTCCAGATATATAGTCTCCGCCATCAAGCACTCACTCCGAGTCTCACTCCGGGTGCCATCATGTTCCACAAGTCCCTCTTTCCCCCTCTCCCCGACATCCCCCCTCAGAATGTGCACAATATACTCTTCAACCGACCGGACCAAGAGGAATGGCCTGACTACACATTGCACGTGAATGCACTCACTGGTGCACAGCGGTCATTTCGGCAGTTCCTAGAGAGGGTACGAGATGGTGCAACGGCGTTGGGAAGTGATCCCAAGGACGGCGGACTAGGACTGCGCCCAGAGAATGATGAAATCGTTGGCGTCCTTAGCGAAAACTGCATGGTACGGTTTCAATCCACGAACATGGTTCCCTGACTGAATGAACTGCTGTAGGACTGCGTAGCCCTACTTCACTCGCTGCTAGTTGCAACGGTCCCGTTCGCTATGTTCTCGGCATATTCAACCCCTTTCGAGTTTCAGCATATCTTCAAACTCGCTCGCGCTACACGCATATTCGCGAGCCCCGCATTGCTACCTCTGGCACTCACTTCTGGCCTCCCGAAAGATCGGATATACATCTTGGAGGGGGATGTCAATGGTCATGTCAGCTTCGGGAATCTGGTGGACCTCGTCCACCAGAACAAGATAACACGCTTGCCAATACGGCAAGCTCAGCGTGATACGCTGGCGTATTTAATCTTCTCAAGCGGAACAAGTGGACTCCCGAAGGGTACGTTTTCTCTTTCCTGCTCACACCAGCAATTATGTACACCTTTGGGCCGAGGTGATTGTAGAATGCTCGGGACATGTCACTCTGAGCCTAGCCCGCGATGACTGACAGCTTCCGCTTAATGAAACAACCCTGCTAACCTCACCCCTGTTTTATCAGCTGTCATGATTTCCCATGGGAACTTGATTGATTCACTCAATCAAATATTCGTGCTGGCCACGGAGACACTCAAAGTGGAACCTGTAGGTGTCCTGGATTTTTCGAGTCAAGTCACCATTAATATTAATCTCGCCAAAGCCTAAGGTTTGGAATGGTCCAGGAGGCATAAATGTCATATTCAATGTGCTACCAATACACCACGCATACGGACTCCATATACTCACGTTTAGATGCTTCTTTGCGCCAACAATGATGGTCATCCTCCCTCAATGGGACGCTGATGTTTACCTAGATTCGATCTCAAAGTATGTCTTCCCCTCTTCTGCATCTTTATCGGCCCTTACGGTTTCATTTTACAAAGATATCGTGTTACGTCCCTCTTCCTAGTTCCATCTCTCGTACACCAAATCGTACATCACCCGAGGTTCCCAACTGCAGATTTCAGCACCGTTCAATCTATAAATTGTGGGGCGGCCTACCTCCCTTTTTCGCTTGCAGAACAGTTACGTTCCCGATTTCCCGGAGTGGTGCGAGTCGGCGAAGGTGGGTAATGTCCAGTGCGAACAAGCGATCGCGATACTGATCATTGACAGGTTATGGAATGTCCGAATGTGTACGGATGTCGCCATCCACTATACTCGTTAACGAGATTTTGAATTGGTACATTTTTAGACCCTCTCCATATCAACGAAACCTGTTCCAGGCGTACTGGGGGGACTTGCCAAGAATGTCCCCGGCTCCATTGGCGTCCTGCTACCTGGTGTTGAAGCCCGCATCGTGCGAGAAGACGGCAGCCTGGCGGCTGTTAATGAACCTGGAGAGCTCCACGTTCGGTCAGGCTCCGTCGCACTTGGTTATTGGAAGAACCCCAAAGCCACTGCAGAGACATTCGAAGATGGGTGGCTCCGCACAGGCGATCGTATACGGATAGATAAAGACGGGGTTCTCTAGTACGTATCGACATCGATAACGTTGAAATTCGGTCGGCTGATGCCTCTCCCCCTTTTCTTCCAGCTTCGAGGACAGAGCAAAGGTAAAAAAGGGATTTTCCATGCGCTTCTTTCGACACAGGGGCTAATATCTTGATGACAGGATACCCTCAAGATTTCTGGAATGCAAGTATCACCGACGGAAATAGAGAAAACGCTGCTCAGCCATCCTCGGAGCCTTATCATTGACGCAACTGTCGCTGGCGTTAGCGGAGGACGAACAGTTGATGAGCGCATCCCTCGTGCATGGGTTGTCCTATCGGCCAATGGCAAGAGGCTAGGTGCGAACGAGACTGTTAGACAGCTCGATTCATGGGTCCGGGAAGCACTGAGCAGGTATAAATGGCTAAGAGGTGGCATCGATGTCGTGAACCAGGTAAGTTCGGTGCATCTCATTTCATGGGCTAAAACGAATCAATCCACCATAGATACCCAAATCTCCGACTGGCAAGGTTTTACGCAGAGTCTTGGTGGACGGATACGAAGCGAGATTGAAAGATCGCGCTGCTAGATTATGAGCACGCTGCAAATATGCGCAGCATCACGTATCCTATGCTGTACTGGCATGGAAGCGCTATTCCTTATGTATTACGATTAAGTAGGTAGGATTAACTTGCCACTAGGATGTTTCTGGATAATCACAGGGGCCCTGACTTGACGTATTTGACCGCGCTATTTGCGCAGACGATGAGCTAAAAGGCAGTTGTTGGTTACTAGCCATTGTGGGTTTGCGGCGATGAAGAATCTGTGCCTGGAGCTGATCTGGGGTGACGTGTGTGGGGAGCGGCCACCCCGCAGACCGATCACTTCTGTTCTGGTCTTGGTTCCATGTTCACTTTGTGCCTTTGTGCCGCCCAGTGATGGATGACGTGCTTGTCGATGGATCTGATTACGGTAACAATAGATTCGTTCCATTCTTGATGGACGACCTATAATCATCCACCAAGTGTCTGGTGTACAGCGGACACGACCCCGAATGAATCATGCTCAGCTGTGCCAACATGCCCTCTGCCTCAAGTGCCCCGTCACAATTTACACTTGCGTGACGGCGAAGGGTGAAAAGCAAAGGAACTCGCAGTGAAGCCAGACACCCCGCAGCCAGCACCGGGAACATGCGTTCTTATGAATCAACAGGACCTCCGCCAACCAGACACGTCTAACAGACTGATTAAATGAAACTGAGTGTAAGCAAGCCCCAATGGTGTTCACAAAACGAACACGTCAACGATACCCCAAGAAACGAACCTACACTCCCCCTCCACTCTTCTCGACAGGAATCCGTTTCCGTTCCGTCTTTCCCTTTTTCGCTACAGGAATCATGGATACATCCTTCAAATTGCCACAGATCTGCCCGAAAATCGCGCTCGGTTATCACCCGTGCCTCTCAGAAAACACAGACAGACCCACCTCGACGAATTCGTCGAAATCGACATCGACACGGTCCTTGAATCCTTCTTCTGCAAATACATACCGGTAATCGGCCTCTCTGAAACCTTCGTACCCGGCGCCAGGCCACCATTCACTGGCAAATTCCTTCAATACAGCTGGTATATCGGTCTTCTTCAATCGCAGATTGGATTGGATGATGCCACCTTGAGGTTGTGGTTCCGAGGGACTGATTGCACGACGGTCAAAGAGTTCTCGTAACGCATCCACTTCACCGGCTTCGAACTTGGCGCGACTGTAGATAGAACTGGCCGCCGACGAGGAAGAGGTGCGGAGAGGAATGGAAATGGGTAGCCTTGAGATGGCCACGAGATGCCAGAATCCACCTTCGAACCATTGGGTCCATGCGCCAAAACTGCCTTGTGCGACCTGCGTAGCCGCAGCAGGGGCAACGCCCATACATCCCAAGAACTTGATACCACGCTCGTACTCCTCCTTCTGACGGGCGCGACTCCAACCCAGCTCCTTGCTCATAATGTCAATGACGCGTGGGAGGGCTGCGAGTGCTGCTTGGGCGTTCACGAATGCGAGCCGTGTGCGACGTGCAAGGACATCAACTGCAGTGCAGGCGTATTCGTGGCGAGTTGCATAGAGAACTTCGGCTTCGATGTAGGGGTAGGTTGGCGCAAGCCTAACACCGTGCACGGGCCATTGTTCGCCTGTCGGTTCCGCAAGAGCGCAAACTGTCCAAGCCCGGTCACCATAGTTTTCCGAGAGTTGTTTTGCGACCTCCGTGTCCAACCCAAACTAGAAGCTGGATCAGCGATCCCCGACAACTCATCATCAATGACACCGAACGCACCCTTTGAATAAGACCAATGAACATGTTGCGACTCCATCCATCGCTTCCTACAAGCCTCAACTCCGCTGTCCGGCATCCGTTCTTCACCGTCTCTTTTAGCCCAAAGACCTCGACTGCTTTGTCAACCGTCTCCTCTGCCATCGCCCTGTATGTCGTCCACTTGCCACCAGCGATCGTCACCAATCCCGAGTCATCCACTCTCACCAAATGATTCCTCACCAAACCCTCGGTCCCACCTTCGTTGCCAGCGGAGATAAGTGGCCTCAAGCCTGACCAGGCACTGAGGACATCCCCACGTCTAACCTTGATATCTTGACTGAGGTATCCTCGCACTTCATCGATGACCCAACGAATGTCCTCTTCGCCAGGCGTCACTTCTTCACCCTGCGCGTTCACTTTTGCGGGGGTATCCGTGGTGCCGGCAACGACACCACCTTCCCAGGGAAGGAAGAAGATGACACGTCCGTCAGAGGTAGCTGGGTCCAGGAGACCCATGCGAGCAGGAGCATAGTAAGCAGGAAGTGTGATATGAACACCGGATGAGGGTCGGACGATGGGTTTGTGCGACGGATTGTTCAGAGTGAGCAACGAATCCGAGTATGGGCCCGTCGCATTGATGATACCCTGGGTTGGCTTGAGAGACGATTCACCTGACACGAGAAAGGGCTAACCTTGGCACGAACGTTGAACTCCCGTCCAGTGAGCTCATCCTTGACCTTGGCCCCAATAAGTTTACCCTCCGCGTTCTTGTGAAGATCAGTCACACCACAGTAGTTGGCAACGGTTGCACCGAGCTTAACGGCCGTCATTATCAATGCAACGTTCATCCGCGAATCGTTATGTTGACCTAGTCACCAAGATTAAGTCATGAACGCGCGCAAATGATGTAAATCACTCACCATCGTAATATACGACAGCCCCAACAAGACCCTCTTGTTTGAGCATGGGGAACGTTTCGAGAGCTTGACCTTTCGACATGAGGTAGGAGCTCTCCATGTTCTCCTTCCCAGCTAATATATCGTACATCTTGCATCCTGCGTAATAATAAGGCACCTGCCAGTACCTCGAACCACCATCAGTACGGGCATTCGTCCACGAGGGCACAGAAAACCTACTTGTACAGTGGTAGCATGATAGGCAGCATGTGCGATAGATAAGGTGCCGTTTGCAGGAATATCTTTCTTTCATGCAACGCTTCGCGTACGAGCTTGTATTGCTCATAATCGAGCTCCATGACCGCCTTCTGAAGGTACCGAACACCACCATGAACCAGCTTCGTCGATTTCGACGATGTACCTAGTCAAGCGCATATGTGAACCTCTCAAGCGAACCCATCCAAAACCCAATCACGAACGCACCCGAACTAAAATCATCTCGTTCCACCAATGCCACTTTGAGACCTCTGCTTGCAGCGTCCACGGCGACCCCAGCACCCGTCGCGCCTCCTCCGACTATCAACAGATCGAATTCTTCCTCTGGTTGATCGGCGCTCTTCTTGAGCGCATCCAACATGGTCTGTCGAGGCGGTGGCGTCCATGGTGGAGGTGGACGACGGGTTTCCCTCGTCGAAGCGGGGTAAGCAGGTCCTGAATTGAGGTAATAATAGCCACCACCTGCAACGCCGACGGCAGAGGCGGTCGCATACGCAAGTGTACGCCTTGAAAACAACAGTCGGCGGAGAGTAGCCATCGTCGACCACGACAGGGCCTGCAGATGGGAGTGACTCGATCGCTTCGTTCAAGGGGGTTTAAGAACGAGAGGAGGTATCGGCGGGCGGAGGCCGAACTCGCTTTTTCAAGTGTTAACTGTTAGGCGTCGTCGCTTGGTGCTCTTGACTTGTCGCGGCCCGGGAGGATTGTTCGGATGCAAGTCTGTCCGCGGCCGTGTATGAAGTGATGAGTTCGCAGCTTCCACGCCTTCCTGAGTGTGACAATGAGTGCGATCAACTCGTGCACGTTCGTGGGGCACACAGTACTACACACCGATGGGATTAGCTCCGTTGGAACGGTCAGGTTATGGTGGGGTGGTCAAGGCCGTGCGCACCTGTTGATCGCCTGCTCATTCCGCTAACCCATCGCTGTACGTGTCTCAGTTTGTATTTGATGGAAAAAATTAGGGTGAAATCCGTTGGCGTGTGATTACGCTTGGATTACGCTCCATCGTACTGGTCAGTTCAAAAACGGTCCGAGCGGCCCGACTCAACCACGGCCAGCGGCCTCGGACTATGTGATCCAGGTACACGAGCCAAATAATCGGCTCTAAATTATGGTACACATATGATACAGATCCAAGCGTCCAGCGATCCACTCCGCACTATCAAGTAGATCTACACTTCCAACATCGTCTCATCCGCATCAGTCGCCTGCAACACCACAACCGCATTCTGCGATCCACAAACCACGAACGAGGTCGCCACATTGCCAATCGTATTCCTCACCATCCCATACTCATGTCGACCATGTTCCTCAAGGATCTGTTTCAGCTCTGGATGGACGTTTGCTTGGGTAAGTCGTTTGGAACGTCCAGCGACGACGAGGAGACGCTTGTGTGTTTGGCGGAGTTCTTTCGTGCGCGAGGCGAGATCGTGAAGGGGCAACGGGCTCGAGAGGTCCGTGAACGTTATTCGAGAGAGCGCAGAGCGTAACTGCTGGTGAGTGTCTTTCTCGAAGGTCGGAGATGAGTATTGAGACCATGCCAAGTCATCTGCTGTCTCTGATTGTAGTACCAGTGCCGTATTTGGCTTTCCATAGACCGTGTCGGGGAATGCATTAGTCTAGATCAACAACGCGGTAGTCAGTCCGTGAACGTTAAGTGAGCAATGGATGGACGAACCGAGCTGAGAGCAGCACCATATTTCACGTCCGACAAGGCCGAATCGGGTCTTTCAAGAGCCTTCCCGGTCCACTTCCCAACTCTAACAACTGTCGCGCTTATCCTTGGGTTAGTGCACAACTGCACCACGAATTCGAGTGCGAGCCTATCGTCTGGGCCACCAAAGAACGGGAACAAGACGTGCTGCGGACCATTCGTGCCTGCATTGTCTCCCAACCCGACGAAGAGAGCGACATCAGTCTTGCTCTGCCTAAACACACTGCGAATGAAATGTGAATGCAACATCGACGTGGAATTGTCCTTGGTCATCCCGAAGAACGTGTCGAAAGGGTTGTAAGACTGAGATGGACCCGATTCGTTGTGATCAACGGCAGGACTTGAGCATGGATGGACCCAAGGGAGAAGGAGAAGCTGTGAGCCGTTCTTCTTAGCGTGGTCAGATGCCGCAAGAGCCCAGTCGTCGTGAGACACGACAGATAGTGAGGCAGAGACAGGCAGGTCGCTCTGCTCTGCAAACATTTTGAACACACCGATGAGAGGGTCGGTGCTGATAAGTGTTTCCGTCATGGAGGACTTGATCTGAGACGATGTACGCTCCGACAACTCGATGAGACGAAGGGCATGCACGGAGGGTTCCTCTGATGTTTCACTGGACGCGTCATCCGAAGTGGGAGGTAGGACGAGTTTGGTGAGTGCCATGATGCCAGGCATGTGGTAAAATTCATCGAGAACGACTGAGAATCGGTTGCGCCAGGCCTGTTCGTCGCCGACCTTGGATACTTTGCTCGGAAGTGCTGCTTCATCCCCACCATCTTTCTCCGTAGCATCCTCCGTACCGAGGGCATATGCAGAAGTCCGGCGGTGAGGTGGATATAACAAGTTGACAAGCGGTGTCGTCATAAAAGTCAAAATCAACGCCTCCAGGACGAACATGGAGAACACTTGTTGAGTGAGGATTTTCGCGGCCAATCCAACGTTCAGCACGATCAGTTCCACCAGACTAGGATATCTTTAAGACATGGTCGAGGCATAATTCAGTATGAAACTCACCCTTTACAGGACATGAGAGAGCCAACTGTAGCAGCTTCACGCCATTTAAATCCAAGGGCCCTGGAAGACAGGCAGCACCCTACGAACTTGCCGGTAAAGTCGAGGGATGCGATCGCAAACACAAATCCCCATGCAGTGCCTAACGGAGTCTTAGTGACATAAGCTCGTACAACGTGGAACCACACGTACCAGTGTTGATTAAACCCAAATTAGTATTCAAGCCGGAAATTGTGAAATACTGCAGGGTATATGGGAATCGGACTAGCAGTCCCGTTTACAATTATGCTCACCAAGGGGAGGAAAATGATCGACACCATATCTTCGAGCTTTTCCACGAACGCAATCGATACACCACCTTCCCGAGGAATGATTGTTCCGACAATGAAGGCACCTGAACGGTGCAAATACAGGGTTAAACTCAGCGAACAGATAAGTGCTTGATTCAACCATACCGAAGATCGCGTTCACTCCGACAATATCGGTGAAGAACGCTGAGGCCCACAGTATGAGCATGACCACAGTCATATAAGCCATCGTAGGTCCGCGAGTAGTAGTACTCCCCGTCTTTCTGGCGAGCCAAAGCAGGGCCCATTTGGTCGGGAAGAGCAAAAAGAGGGTGAAAGCAACACAGGTGAGGAACACCCACAGAGCGGTAAGGCCTGATGTCGCATTCACCAATGCAACCGCCAGAGCAAGAAGTGTCCAGCCGATCACATCGTTGGCAACACCTGCAGAGAGCACGATGAGACCGACCGTAGTGTCAAGGAGTTTCAGGGCGGTGAGAATGCGACAGAGCACTGGGAAAGCCGTGATGGAAAACGAGACACCGATGAAGAGCATGAAATAGTTAAAACTCTGGGATGGATCGATGAAAGTACGATATATGGCCACAGATATGCCGCATCCGACACCGAAAGGGAGGAGTACGCCTGCGAGAGACACGACAATCGACAGTCGAGCATTCCGTCGGATGACACTAGGATCTATTTCCAGTCCGATAATGAAAAGGAAGAGACAGAGCCCAATGTTGGCGGTGAGCGAGAGATACGATATCGAAGCCGCGGGAAAGATGTGGTTGGTGAAGCCGGGAATCCGGCCAAACGCAGTGGGACCTTGAACCTGCGTCAAAATTTTCTATGAATGAACAACAGACAGCCAGACGTACCAAGTAGGATGCCTCCAAGGACCTCAGCGATCACCCGGGGTTGTTTAATTCTCCCGAGAATCAGCCCAAGCAGCTGTGCCATTGTGACAATGATGCCTGAGGTTATCTTTAGCTGCTGAACAGAACAATGAGCGACTGGATGTGACACACCCATTTGAATGATCCATAGACGCAGGGGATCCGAAGCGTTGTATGTAGCCGGATCCTGGCCACTCAGGAGACCACCCTTGGAAAAGTTGACGCACTCAGCATCTGAAGACTATAGGAGGCGCACACGACCTACTTGGCCTTGAACTGCCCTCTTGAGAACAAGATGACGGAGAGCAGTGAGGGTTGCATCCGAAAACTCCCCCATTGTAGTACCGTCACAAGGCTGAGGTGAAAGTTCAAAGGACTGAGCACAGCAGGTTTACAAGGTATCGTCCCTTTTATCCTCCCGGTACCCGATGGGAATGACCTGATGGTGGTAACGCAACTTGGGAGCTCGAGCTGAAACCTCACTAGAGTCATGATGATGAAATCCCCGTTAGTCATATTTCAGGAATAGGAGGGTGTCCCTGACTTCAATTTTAACCTTCTTTCCCCAACAGCGCTTGGGCGGCGTTGCCTAGCATTGCCCTTACGTCGCTGTCAGTACCCTTTAGCATCCCATTGATACTTAGCTGCTCCACAATGGCTTCACTTGTCCCTGATTGATTCAACGTCCCTGAAAATCGGACCTGAGACTACCCTCGAAGGGAGAGGTGCATCAATCTACGTTCCTTGAGTAAATTGGCAGTCCCCACTCCAATGGAAACATGGTAAGAACTCGGTCTATTCTTATTACAATCCAGTGCACGATGGGGAGAGTTTTAATGGGAGAGGGAGATAAGTAACAGTTACTACTTTCGATGGCCTTGTGGGTGGTGGTGGTGCTACACAGAATCGGCTTGGCCGATTGACGTCACGCTCAGAACGGCTCCCTTAGGTCTATTGCAATACTGTACTACTAGCTCCGCTGCCAGAGCGGGGGCACATTTAAACAAGACCCCTGATGAACCCAACCCCAAGGTAATTAAATGGGCTCCATACATCTGGTGAAGCATGATAATCTAGCTTCGCTCCTCAGGCTCTGAGGCGCCGCGCCAATGCAAGGTCCTTCAAGCGTTGACTGCGGAGCATCGGAGTAAGCTCAGCAGTCCACGCAAGTTCGAGAAAGCAATGGCATGCACAGTGACACGCTTATGCGTGAATGGCCGCAAGGTTGGGGTCCTCGAAAAGGGATACTAGGTATGCCGCAGCAGCTTCTTGAAGAGCCATCGCGGCGGATTATTGAATGTGTACGCCGTCTGGGCAGGGTCTCCCTAATCGAGCAGGTGACGAGATGCGCCACGTACCTTGGAGTCCTGTGCAGTCTCCCGGGCCAAGCATTGGAAGGGGGGCTTTCGAATAAGGAGTTCTGTCGATCTTTACTTAGTACCAGCGAATTTCACGGAGTCCAACGGTACGGAGGCGGAGACGGTGGCTTTTTCGCTCCTCCGGCTATCTGCTTTGGCGAGAATGGAGCCAGAACGCGGTCACATCAAGGAGAGCTTGAAGGCGTCATTTACTTGGGGGGTTTCACGGGAACCCTCGGCAATAAGCCATCCAATAGTCCGAATCAGAACCTAAGCGAGGCTCTGTATCACTTGCTTGTGAGATGCTTTACTACTTGTGGCGCTACGTGCAGTCTGCTTGGTGCGGGCCGTTCTAGCTTTTAATGAGCAAGACGGTCAGGTGAAAGGCAGATGGCAGACTTAGGAGTATATCATAGAGGGTGGAATTCCAGAGGCCAATCCCCGCAAACCCAGAAAGGGGAGATGTTAGCGGAACTACAATAATACTCCACTGAATGGGAGCAAGGGGGATTAGCCACGTAGTGGTCAGGACACTTGACCATTTTCAACGTTGTTTGGAACTGAGTGACTATTGAAGCTGCGTGACGGGTTTGCTCCGTGTTTCATGAATGGTAGTGAGCTTCTACCTGCTTTGAAGGACGCTCGACTCGACTACAGGTTGTATGACGAATACCAGAAACGCGTATTCACCCAAGCCAGCTCTGAGCAAGCGATCCAACTCGATCGATCAGAAAATACAACATAGAATGCCTGAAGGGATATATTCAGCACTTGCGGCATGACGTTGTTGTCGATCAAAATGATGGCATTGCGTTCCTGAGCGAAAGGAGAACCAGGTGGATAACGGTGAACACCATAGCGTTCCCTTCTCCTTTCTGGGGAAGAGAATAAGTGACGTTTCGAAGTCACTCGGATGTCTTGAGCCTTGTAACGGAGAAGTGCTACCAAAAGCAAAGGGTGAACGGAAGAGCTGAACTCGATCGTACAGCAGCTCGCACCTTCACTCGCAGACTCCTCGGGACGGCGCACCAACTCCCGGTGGCTCGAGGGTGGTGGATCTTCGTAACTTGAATCGAGATGAGCCCGTTCTAGCTCGGAGTAAGTCTCGTATGGAGAGCCCGCTGGAAAATCGTCCATGTTCGCTATTGGATGGATCAGCAAACGCAACCCACCAGCATACATCCAGCCCCCATGGCGCACGAACCGAGTTAAGATGTAGGATTTCATGAGTAGGATGGTTTGCATCAATGGAATGGACTAGTGAAGCTTAGCGGCGATTGGGCGGTCGCTGGATGAGATAGCGGAAGGGAGTCGAGTGGAATTCAACATTTCTTCGCGTGCTGGTCCCATTGTACTGGACGATTAGTACCTGTCCAAATGTTTATCACAGGAAGATCCTACGTGGCCTGAGTAGAGAGTTCTGGAGTCGTCAGAGTCGTAGACTAAAGATGTCATTTATATTATAATATTGTTGACGTGTTATGCGATATGATGGCTGTGCTCCAGCGTGACTAGATATAGTAGACATACACCCCTATGCGCATGCCTAGCCACCGTATCCGTCGGTGAGTGCTAAGTAGCACCTTCTCTCTCGGGATCTTGAAATAAAGCGCAGATATATTCGGTCCGTCATGCTGGTGTAATAACCGCGTCCAATTAGGTTGACATCTGTCCATCAGAATGCACGCCGGAGGTCAGCAGCAAGGGCTTAGGCCGCCCACTGCCATAACTGGTCTACCTGATATACTTACCGCTCATCCTCAGATGCAATGAAGATACGAAGATATTATTGGCAAGCGTGCAAACGTTGGTTCTCGGTTTTCTCCCTGGAACATTGATGAGATAGGGTTGAGTTTTTGGTTTCGGCTAAATGCTTTCAGGTTCAATGTCTGCGTGGGGAAGAGACTGAATGCTTCATCATTCGTAGTAAAAGCAAGCGTTCTAATTTCCGGATCTCCGAAGGCAGTGGGAGCGCTGGAAACACGTGTATAATTACCAACAGATGAAAGTCGATCTCTACGATGGGCAAAACAACGGGTGGGGCCATACTCACGACCGCAGGAGCATTGGTACCCTTCCGTGTCCTATGCATGAGAGGAATCCTGGGCAGTGTGCGGATAACCGATCACCATCGAAGTTCGTCGGAAGAGACTGTGGAGCGACTGACAAAAACTTCCGTCGCAAAGAGTTTTACGCGCATGTTTCCAGAATCCATATGTCTGAGCGTCGCATACACAGCCAACGGTGGTCGATCGACCTAGGCTTTGTGTTGAAATTTATGAATACATGTGCGCAGTCGAATCGGGTGAGCGGTGCAATGCGGTATGTATTGACGTGCTGCGACTTGGCTGCGACAGGTCTCGACATGCCATGACATACGGAGTCCAAAAATATCCCACCGAGTGGCGCTTCCTTTTCGTTAC
>JBBPJZ010000348.1:0-22900 GCA_038089015.1 Chalciporus aff. trinitensis | reverse complement strand
GGGTGAAAGAATGAGCCGGTGAGGGTGAGAGTGAACTGAAAAGAAAAGAAAACGATCAGAAGGCATTCAGAAATGTCAAAATATTACATACTGGTATTGCCCTGACGCGTGGTTGTGGCCCCGGTGTCTGCTTGATCTTCGCCTTATCTACAGCTGTCCTTCGGTTCATCTGTCGAAGTTGCACTTGGAACCAATGTAAAGGATGTGAATGAGGGGGACTTACCATTTGGATTGTCGCCGCTGTATCGTTCTCCAGCTTCGCCACTTGCCAGTTGTAACCAACATAGAGGAAAGGGGTGAGGGCGACACTGACGCCCAGAATCCAAACCAGGGCTGTGGGGATGCCCGAAGGTATAGGAACATAAGTTAATGGCAATGATACAGGCGATGTGACCACGACTGTTACAATGGTGGTGGCAACTGATTCGGCCGTGCTGGTGGAGGAATTGACAAGCGACTTCGAAGAGACTGCTGTCATTGGTGGAGGTTCATGGTAAAGATGAGAGTCAGCCAGCCCGCAAGTGAGCCGCATGACAGTGGTCTGAAACAGTGAGCTAAAAGCTTCATATTTCCCATCATAAGTTGTCGCAATGAGTGCAAGAGGGGAGGGGATGACGTAGTAGCCACAAGTTGCTTACCTAAATTACTCACCCATGTGACTTTCACGTGATTTCAGTACTGGCCCCTCCTTCATCCTACAGGGGTGCAAACACCCAGTCAGCAGTGACGCTCACTGCCTATCTAGCTGCACCTCTGATGTTCAATTATATGTGTGTACCATACCATCTACGCTCAAGTGTTCACCGAATGACCTGTCTGTTAGACGTTGTATAACTACTATCGTGTATTGGTTTGGACTGCCGTGATGACAACGCTTTCACGTCTCGATCCCAACTTCGGAAGCGGATTCGCTATCGAGCCTATCAACGAGCCTATCATGAACGCTGCGCAAATACCGGGCTACGGCGGGTGTTGTTTGAATCTTCTTGCACTCACTCGTCATGATTTAGTTCAGATCCATCTCACCCCGCAGCTGCTGCGATTGGACCTCAGGGATACGACAATCACTTGTACTACTTGAAAGCGTTTCGGCTGTTTTCTAGGCACGCTTGCTCATAGATCCACTAGATTCGGAATATTACTTGAGTTTGACTTCCCCACTAATCCATTGTACTCACACAGGGCGTCGCCGATGCCAACCCGAATGCCTATCTGACCAGCGTTTGCAGTGAGACCCCTCCGTTTCTCAGGCACACCGGTTGACTAGATTCATCGTTATAGACCTCCAGCGTATCCAGAATGATCCGCACTCGGTAACTCACCCCTCGGGTTTGGGGAGTGGGGTCTCCCAACCCAGTTCAATGCGACGGACGAGTTCTTGTACCGGTGGGCAGATGCTCAAAAATAGTCATACAGCAAAGGTGCTGGCTGGATCATAAGTATTTCGCTCTGGAATCTAATGGTGTCTCTCAATCTCACCCGCGGCTAGTTCTGGAACTTCCAGACGGAGATCTCGAACCCGACTAACGGCAACGCATTGGCGCATCAATGGTATGTGCTGATGGAGTCCCCGTTCTCTTCGTCCCATACAATGACTGCCTTTATCTCAAGGTCGTACCTGGAAGGCGGCGACAACTCTCCCTTGACTGACGTTTGCGCTGCGATAATGATGACCCTTTTGTCGACCTGGACAACGCTGCCACCACACAGCCAGACACCAAAACGTATCCCCCTGTCTCGCGTTGGCGGTGCATTTGATAATTTTGTAAGTCGTCCCCTTGCACGGTGTCGCTGTCATGTTCATTGCGTTGGTGATCGATGCAGCTCACATGGTCGTTTACTTCATCAATGCCAAAACATGTGTGGTCCTGCTCCGAATTACTCCTACTATGAAGGTTCTAGCACATGGGATAAGAATGTGGAAGCCTACGAGGCTCCTCCTTTCCTGTCCAAAGGCTCGGCGCTCGGCGCCGCCAATGTCCAGGAATATTTCGAAGATCACCTACCTACCACTTGGGTCCGATGATACTGACTCTACCTCTGCCGGGCCGTCGCTGGCATCATGGCCGACTTCGCCCTTTCTTTCATCGGTCGTACATTCATTTTGTAACACTTCACGAGCACCTTGCTACCCTCCGAATTCCGTTCTCCATTAGCCTCCATCCAAAGCAGTTCGATTCTCTTATACAATTGTTAGTTTAGGTCTCTTGTTCTTTGACGATGCTGAGCTGGCCCCGTGCTTAATTTGTATCTGCAATTGTTACACATGGCCAAGGAGAAGCTATGTTACGTCAGGTAAGCACGATCGTTCTGGTGGAGAGTTATATAGTGCGCGATTGGCCGCACTGTCAGCTATGATTCCAGACTGTTACTCATGCTTCGTATCAGCTTCCGCACGGACGGATGATGAACCTCACTTCGTTGACGTCGACCAACTCGGAGTCGCAGGTTCGCTCGCTCGCTCCCTCCTACCGCTCTCTTCCGGTCATTAACTCTCCCACAACGCCTCTCAGAGATGCTCTTCCAAACAATTCAAGCTGCAGCTGTCGATATTCGTGCTGAACTTTACAAATACATCGTGCTCTCTGGGGTTCTAGCATGTACCCAGGCCTTCCGAGTCGTCTGGAGAAAGAAATGAAATAGTTGTACCTGACGAGAGTTCTCAACGGGGATCCTTCACGGTTGAGCGTACGTCCGCCTCTTCCATCATCCCTATGACTAACCTCGTCGGTCTCAGATAGAAATTCAAAATCCAGTTCGAAGACCCTCCGCGTCGAAAACACATGGTCGTCCTAGTGGTTGACATCACGAAGAACCGAAACGACTTTTGGATATTGAGGGAAGAGTGGTGCGACCAGGGAGTGAGAATTGAGATTGAGATTGAGATTGAGTGCGGAGCGTACGTACAATGAATAGTTGTTTTTGAGTAATCGTGATCCATGCGTTTTCTTTCTTTCTCCTTTTTCTTGGGTTAGATGGTTGAAGGGCACCTTCTCTTCAAGGCACTTTGGACACGCTTCGTTGCAGGTTCCCACCTCGAGAAACTCCTCAAAGATGACCTCTTTACATAAATAACGATCCCAGCCCTGGTCACCGTACCCTGTACCTTGCCCGAGCACTGGGTGACATTTGGTATGCTGGTCAAGTTGTCAACCCCTGATTTTTTTTTTGGCAGAGTCACCAATTGGCAGATATAATATGATAGTCTCATAGAGCCGATGAGAACCAACTACTACTAATGAGATGGATTGATATAAGGAACAAAGAAGTATCAACGAAACGCAGCCGCTGGTTTCCCCTCAACACTCCCCCCGATGACCCCTGACCGAGATTAACAAAGAGCATATGCAGCACCAACACAATTGAAACGGAAATGTAAATAATCTCTCGTAGAATGAAGAAATACACTGAAGCTTCTCGGAATATAGGAGCTTAGAGATGCCAGTGAGAAACTAGCGGAGACAGGGGTGTTAAGCCTACGAAGAAATTCGAGTCAATAAACGTAAAAAGGGATTGGCAGATGTGGAGCGTTAACATAACGTATACTGTCCAAGTTACTGTCGAGTGGTTTATAGCTACACTCTTCTTCTAAGTTCTGCTGCTTCGACGTCACTTACCCTTGCCACCTCCGCAGTCTTTTCCTTCACATTAGCAACTTGAGCTCTTGATCTCGGCAACGTCGATCACAGTCCTTGCTTTGACGTAGATGTAATAGGGAATGAGGAAGACAATCAGGAGGGTGAGGGCCCATGCAGGTGCTGGAGGTGTATTGGGGAACCAATGGAACCACGAGAATAGTACAAGCAACGTAGTCGTAGCACTGATAATTATGGGGAAGGGGTTATAGATCCCAACATGGATAGCCCTGGTATCAGCTGACGACGGGTGGATTGTACGAGTGTGATGGCAAGGAAGAGAGCTGAGACAGTGTCCGTCACTTTTGCAGGTTGACAATGTTGGATTGAAAACGAGATGTTGGATGTTTCACATGGTTGGTTTGTGGCAAGTACTAGTGTTGGTAACGCAGTGGCAACTTAATGAGTGCTTACCTAAAGTAGTCAACGCCTCAGCCCCTGTCATCGCAGCGAGAGACACAAAATAGTAAGCAAACGCGACGAAACCTTTGGTAGTCGGGCGTGGGCCGTCTCTTCCCCTGACAAATTAAAAATATTCCATCTGCTCTCCGAACGGGTGGAAACCATGCCATAGCGGCATGGAGTGCGAGTGGATAAGAAAACGGCATCGCCCTCGAGAGGCCCTCGTAGAAGGCCTCAAGGCTGCTTGTGGCGATGGTAGGGAATGAAATAGAAGCACTTTGCGACACATGTTCGAAAACGGTGCTCGGTTCCATCGCCCCTATTGGTTGCTAAGGTCGAAGACATAGACAAAGTGTCAGTATGAAGGTGAATTTGTGGCTAGCGGTTGTACACCACTGCATGCTTCGTACCGCAGGTGTTCATCTTCGGGTCTGCGACGTCCAGAAGTATGATTTCCGTATTGGGAAGGTGTCTAGGTTCGTGCGTTCAGGACGAAGCCTTCGCACAGCTGAGAGTAACGTTGAAAGTGCTCATAGGCGTGAACCCGCAGCAACTCGGACCCTGCCTCGTGCGGTGTGTGCAACTGACCCACTCCACTGGAGAAGTGTTCGAATTGAATTACCTTTGCGCCTGATCGTACAGCAGCTAAGTAAGTCACGTCGAGTGGAGTCTACAGTGGCGGGGATCCGCAAACATAAATCCCATCTGTCACCGCCAAACTGAAGCGGCTAGGCTGATAAGAGCCTGGTAGTGATCGTAATACACTGAAGTTATAATGCCAGAGAGAGTTCTGTCATGCCGGCGGGTTGCATAAAGCTACAGCCCGTTCTAGCGACTAGTTTGTACGTTCGTCCCGCGGTACCGATGTTTGGTTTACGGACAATGGCAAGTTTGGGTTTGTGCGGCTAACGACTGGAGGCTATGTTGGTTACGTAACATTTCAAGGGTCACCTGGACCATGGAGAGAGTTGGGCGCATTTGAGGTTCATTTTACCGAACGACTATCAGTAGTGAGACTGACTGACTGACTCTGCCCGTCGAGGCATACATTCTCTCCTTTCACAGTCCAGCTAATAATCTCCGGTTTTCATCCCTCTCAATCTTCACGACGCGTCACGAACTACCCGGCAGTGGACACTGCTTTCTACACAACAACCGATCGGGTCCCATGGCACAACCAGTATTTGATGGGCACCCACTAGAGGAGTACTTGAGAGGTAGGTCATCATTTACTTCTCCTTTTTTCATATCTGACACGCGTTCCCCATGTTGCAGACTCCGGAGAAGCCTCTGAGGTCATGCCCGGAGGCGCACCAGAGTTCTCACTCCAGGCCTATTTAACAGACCGTCCATTCACTTCAACACACGCTGAGAGCATGGAAAAAATATGTTTCCTTATTTTTAGCGCTTTTGAGGTGAGCTTCACCTGCGTATCCATAGCAGCATCCCCACTGAGCATGCGCGTATATATTTTCTTGACATGGTCCATCATTCGTCTTCTTATGCCTATAATGTAATGCAGTCCCTCAGCTCGCTCTTTTCTTCAAACCGCATGTCCCTTCGAACCCAGGCTTTCGCTGAGCGGTTCAAGTATGGAGTCATCTCTTCTTCTCTCCTATCATCCGCATATGCGGCAACGCCGATGCACGAATCCCATAGACGGGGTATGTCCCCGTCGATACCCGGAAAGCTCAGTGGCGGTCACAGCAGAACGTCAAGCTTAGCGGCAAGTTTGGCGGAAAGCACCATGACCGACAACCTCTCGCTCTCCATGCCTCAGGAGCCAGAAGCACCCTTTTGGCCAGTCACACTCTCATTTACGGTCGTCGTCGCTGCTTTCAGTGCTCGATTTTACTTCATTGCTCTTCTGTTGCTCACTAGCACACTGTACTATATACATGTTCACAGACCGGACAAACATTCTAAACCCGATGTCATGACACCCGTACGTTATGGTCTTACTTTCTCCCGGAATGGCTTTACTAACACAGTGTTGACTTTTTTAGTCCTTGGAAGCTTTACAAAATTTGGTCTCTGCTGGCCAACTTTGGGACTCTGTGATCAACGATACCTTTAGCATATTAGAAAACGAGGAACGAAAGTGGGTCATCTTTTGCGTTTTCTTATTTTCGCTGACGCATATATCCTAGTTTATTCTATGGACCCACGTCCCCACTGACGCCGTCATCCTCGCTTCGAGTCGCTCTATCTACTTCTCTCCTGACGACCCTAACGCAGTGCGATAATGTTCGACAACTCCTCTCCGCCATCACCTCTCCTTCCGAACTGTCCCAGCTTTCCGAGATGTACGCTCCACCCTCTCCCAAGATTTCGAGCATTTCCCTTAATGCCGACTCTCCACGACCACTTTCTCATCCTGGTTCACGGCAACGCGCCAACTCCTTGACGGACCGCATGAGGAAGCGGTCGACATGGAATGGTTCATATGCGGCACTTGCCCTCGCCGGATCTCCACCGGCATATCAAATCGCTCAACGGAGAGAAAAACGGCGATCAGATTTGAGCGCTTTGCAGGGCACCCCACCAGGCACACCGCCTTCCCAATCAGCTTGGAAATCAGCGCGGAACGCCACAGCATCACCTCCACAACCACTTGCAGATGTATCGGAAGAAGAGGATGGGATGGTGACTGCGGACTCGTCATTTGTGGAGGGCGATGAGGACGACACGTTCGGTGCTGCTGCACTTGGCCTCTACCGAAAACGTTTTGGGAGGGGTATGAGGACATTTGAGCTGTCGCAACGGAGCGCCCCTGCATCGCTCACTCGTGGTAGCTCCATGAAACGCCGTACCACAATGTCCCCTGGGTCCAAGTACACGAGTATGACCCCAACACGACACCCTCTCGCCCTCTCTTCGTTAAACCTATCCCTTCAATCTGCACTGGGAGCCAAACGATTCGCATGCTCGCATCTCCTAGCGCTGCGTTTCGAGGACGATGACGAAGTGTATTGGGAGGACGTTCGTGCTGTCATGAGTCTGCTAACATCCACGCTTGTCGATGCATCCTCCCGACTCTCTGAAGTCCTCGACGAAGTTGAAGACCACCATCTCAACGCCGACGACAGTGCCTCCGAAAGTGCGTCTGTTTCTGCATCCGGTCTTCATACTCCCAGCTCTCTCGCATCACCTCCACCGGCTCCTCGTCCATCCCTCCCACTCTCCCAAACGATTGCACAAATCGTGTCGTTTGCACCGACGCCGACGCATCTGGCGAGGTTTGCGGCACATGTGGATGCGATATCTGCGGCGTTGGATGATGCGAGGGATCAACTCGCGCAGTGTGTTGCTTCACTCAAGGAGGACGACACGCACTCTCCAGCACATTCGTCACATCCATCTACATCATCTTGTGGCGCCGGTGTCGGTGGGGTTGTCAGTGGCGCTACGGGTGTTGCGGGACTGGGAGAAGCATCTGAACACCCTGCGATTCAAGCATACGAACGTCTTCGTCGTGAGCTTGGTCTTGCACTGCGGGAATGTGAACGTGGACGTGAACGATTGGTGAATATCGTTGCTCCCCCATCACCACCTACGACGGAAGACGATGTCCCACCGCCTGCGCGATCGCTCGAAGGCGACGGAGAGGTCCCTCTCGAGCCGCAAAGACCCCAGTCCGACACACTCGGTAACTCGGAGAGAGACATCAGTCTCACGATTGTCTCTCCCTCTGATGACCCTCTCCCAGAATCAGCGTCCCACCCCCACCCACAAGCCGAGGATGACGCATCTGCCCAACTCTTACTCGCAGCCTCTCCATCGCACCTACCTCCACCCGGCACTGAACAAGTCTACGAAGCTGACACCGGTCTCGTTGGTTCCTTTTCCCGTGAACGCTCCTCTCTCACCCGCGAAGAACGTATCCAACTGGTCAAGGAACGTCGCGAACGCGCCAAGGAACGCCAAAGTTTTATCATGTCGGGACAATTCGATCCGTACGCTCACCCCGATGGACGGGATCCACTGCTCTCGCCTGTAGATCCACCCAGTTCGAAATTGGAACGGTGGGGACCTGGGGCGGATGTGGTTCAGGAATTGAAGGATGTGATTTGGAAAGTAGGCGAGCGGAGACGGAAGATGACAGAGAGTGGGATAAGGAGTGTGGTGTCGAGTGCGGCGTCGGCGTCAGCTTCTCTTCCGTTACCTCCCAGCGTGAACGTGGCGAATGTGTTGTCGCAAACGTCACCTTCGTGAGTCCGCGTTCGGAGTGGGTTCGTATATTCGTATCTTCGTTTACATTGTTGCATTTTCTTCTTCGTCTTATTCTACGTTTTTTTCATCTCTCTCTTTCTCCCTCCCTCTCTCTCCCTGATGCTACGAGAACGTGCCACGAGATGCACGTTTATACATATGATAATTTATAGTCGCTTTATTGCTGTTCTCTCATGTATCATGTTTTGAAAAATGCACGTTGGCATCATTTTGCCTTATACCTTGTTCACCCAGGTTGTCTCGCGTCTTTGTTCTCTATTCGATCACAGAAAGGAGTGGTATTTCAAGTTAGTCATACACCAGTTCATCACGGGCATTGTGAGAGGTTAAAAACGATCAGCAATCAATACAGGGTGCTCTCGTATGCAACGAGCAACGCAAACAAGGGGACAGAGAGGCCGAAACGCTTGGGTCATGTGCATGTCGCGAGGGTGACTAGCCACCGGCTCACAAGACAAAGAAAGAGACAGCCAAACAAAGGGGGAGAAATTCAGACTGGAGAAACCTCAAAAGAACGAGACCGGGGCCTAGGTCGCAAGGCACAAAGATCGCAAAAACGACAAGAAAAAAAAAGGAGACTGACGTTGATGAGATCCGAGTCCGATCCTCCGCTATAGCTCCCACTTACATCCCCCCCACTCGCACTCGCTTCATCTCCCAACCTTTGGATTTGCCCGCACCAGGTATAAACTTTGCCGTCAAGAACAATGCTTGAATCTCTGATAACAGCGGTGGAAGCTGAGTTGTCGGATTCTGAGTCACCAGAGGTCCCCCCTACCGTTGACTAGGCGATTTGAAAGACGTCATTAGGGTTGCCATTGCGGTAAACGACCACCTCCGAACAAGGTGCAGCTGTCATAATATGATTATACTCGGATTGGTTCCCTAGGCTGGTCTGGTTCACGTCCATGGGCTATCCTTTTTTAACCCACAAGTAAAAAAAGCGGCGGTGTCATATCATACCCCACGGGCTTAGCCCCGACTCATTCCAGCTGTTGAAGTTGTCACGACGTGGACCGGTGGAACGGTGGTTGTTGTCCCAGACCACGAGTCGCCTGGGAGCACAACAGTACTGGGCAGACGTACTCGCACCACATCCCGCTCAGAGTCCCGTTTAGCAAGCTCTTCCGTCATCTATTTCATGCAGAAAAAAATTAGAGCCATGTTATTGATGGATGGTCCGCGTTACGTGCCATCCCTGGTAGACGCTAAGGTTGTTGTTTCTGTCAAAAGATCAACACCAGCATCTTCCAAGAAAGATTCGCCTCGGAACGAGGCCCCCGATTTACGTCTGTGAAAATGAAACCCGGTTGTTGTCCGCATCGAACACCTATCAAGATAAAACGAGTCAAGAACCCCACTAACACGCCCAAAATACGCCACTCACGCTATAGTATCTCTCCATCCACTTTTGCCCAAGAATAAAATCCATACCCTGCCCGCTGTTCATACCCATCTTCGAAATGACACCATACTGTTTCAAAGGAACCCCGCCCAATACACTGTTCTGATCCCTGGGGATGAGTTGGGCAGAGACATCAAAAGACAAGCTCCCGCCCCCGCCGAACTCGAAGACAAGAGGTAACATCAAAGGGACAGCTTTAAGCGGAATCTCGATCAGTCTTGTGTTGTTATCCAAGGAAGCGCCCGGGATGCGACTCATGTACGTCGCGAACGTGTCATCCATACAAGTCACGTCGAGTTAGTCGAAGAGGAGGATAAGAGCGTGGGAGATGCGGTGCCACTGTCGACGATTCCGGCTGCCAGGAATGGAGTGACGAAGTCAATCCTCCGATAATTATTGGAGGGAGAAGTGTCCGTCAAGGGGGTATACATCAAGTCGCCCTGGTACTAAAGCCGTTATAAAGACATGATCAGTCAAAAACGAGGAGACCTCTGATCTCACCAATGATCCGTCTGGGCCTCCGTAAGTCAGTCTACCGTCTATCCCGTGTCCAGTTTCGGTGAGCGTGAGCTCTCAAATAAGATGTGAAGAAGTCTCACTCGTATCATTGCTACTCATTGCAGGTGCGAAGTAAACGCCAAGGACTTGATTTGCAATGAGTCCTTGTGAGACGAGGTTATCCATGACGGTCGGGACCATTGAATCCACCCCAGAGGATATAGAGCCCAGAGAGAGGACCACGGGCCCGACATCAAGGACACCATCAATACCAGGGAAACTGCCGTAGGAAAGTGCATTCGCCGATCAATTGGTGGACGATGACTAGACCGGGAGCAACAGTAATCTGGTCAAGAACTGGGTGATATGGTACTAAAATCAAACGGATGTCAAGCCTACTGAAGTTGTAGCTTAGCACATACGGGTTGACATTCACCCACAGATCGTGTTTGCTAAACTGGTGTCCACAACAAGGTTGTAGTAAGTTGGGGGATCTCCGATCCCAACCCTAGTCGTATACTGTGCGTATGCGAAATTGGTTGCAAGAACGGGAGCTGGTCCGCTAGCGGCACAACTGTGAAGAAAGGCTGCACGAGCCTCACGATCTGCTTTTTGGAGCTCCCTTGAGATATGATCCAGTGCGTTTCAAGCTTCGTCAACAGAATATTGGTGCTTCTTGTGCAAGCCTGCAACAGTTGCTTGGAGCCATAGTGGAGGGTGAGCAACGGTCTTCATCGATACCTCTTTGATCTGCTCAGGCTAGGGGAGACTACTAGCGGCGGCCTACTGGTGAATAAAAAACAACATGATATCCAGTATACGCACGTAAAAAAAGACCGGTCACGTTAGCCGGTTGAGAGGAATCGGAACTCTAGGGTAATTGTGCCAAAAGCATGGCTGAATGAACAAAAAAAAAAAAAAAAAAAGTCACCACATGGGAGTACATCACGAGGAAAGCGACGATGCACCGTGATCTACCGTGATCTATGCATACCAGGGTGGACCGTATTCAACAGGAAGCCATAAGAAACCGCCCATCCATCATGATCTGTCCAGGACCAAGTGCAGTAAGACCGTGCCAGTGCTGTTTAAGGGACGTGCCATACATCTGATAACTTGCCAGGAATATGACTGGATGGGCTGGTGGCTTGATAGAGGAGAAATGGTATTTACGCATACACTCTTACAGAAAAACACCGACACCGACACCAAAAAAAAGCAAATGCAAGGGAGCAAGAAAAAGGAAAAAGAGACATCGCGAGTACGAACACTATGGGACAAAGTTCAGCGACAGTTCATGGGAAAGCCTGAGGAGTGCCAAAGGGGGGAAGAGATGTCACAAGCAGATTCCACAAGGGTATGTACGAACGTGAAGAGTAGAAAGACGGGAGGGTGCGAGAGGGGAAGCCAAGATCAAAGGGAGCGAGTAGGTACGAACAGTAACTGCGGACACAAATCCAACATCACGACAGACATCGCAAAGAGAACGCAGAAAGATGGAGTTGACTGACGTTGGTTGAACTCCCCACCCCACTCCCATCCCCGTCTCCCCCCAACTCACCTCGTCTCCAAATCATCCGGATTAAACCACTCCCGAAAATCTCGCTCAAAATTAATACCCCCATCCTCTGTACCCCTAAACAACGAGTTCGGATCAAAATCTTCCAACGCACTCCCCACCCCCTGGATAAACCCCCTAGATAAAAACGAGGCTGGAATCTCGGGCAACGGCGATGGCGGCTGTATCGCCGGAATCATCCTCGGAGTACCATTCACCATCGTCGAAGGTGAAGCCGCCGTCATACTCGAATTGGTAGCGCTCGGCGTGGGTGGGGCAGTGCTCACTTGGACTTGGGCGCTAGGACTGTCAGGGCTGGGGGGAACTGGACCGCCTTGTTGAACAACTGGGTGAGGTGGTTGTTGGTTTCGAGGTGAGCCCTCTATACCGTTCAGACCAGGTTTCACGTCTCCCCCTGTGGGTGGCATCATCTAAACGATCTAGCCGAGAGTAAACTCAGCGACGGTCACGAAAGGTGATAAACCGCTATATCCACCTAGCCGAGAATGAGCTAGGTAGAACTGATAAGCTACAAGCTATAATGTATGCGTGGTAGAAATACGTACCTCAGCGATGATAAACCGCTGATCAAGGAGAAAGGTAAGAAAGAGAGAAAACGAGGTTGATACAGCACAAAGTCGTGTTATGTAAGTGGTGATGCTGTAGTGCGAGATGAACAATATTAATCGTTATCATACCCCCTTGATCAAAAACAAAAAGTCAACACATGGGAGTACATCGTGAGGAAAGCAACACTGTACCATGATATATGGATACCAGGGTGGACCGTATTCAACAGGAAGCCACAGGAAATCGTCCATCCATCATGATCTGGCCCACATCACGAGTCGTCGTAGATGGGGGTACTACGCCAAACCATGTGTGCCATACATCTGATAGCGGAATACAACTCGATAGGCTTGTGGTGTTATTGCGGCATCACTTATCCCGAGGGACCACAAGCACACAAAGAACACAGATAGAGAGAGGAGACAATAAGAAATGGTATTTACGCATATACTCTTACATGACACCGACACCGACACCAAAAAAAAGAGCACACAAACACACCATCAATGGTTTTTCAACACAGAAAAAAGCACAAGCGCGCGCAAGGGGGCAAGAAAAAGGGAAAAAGGAGAAATCGCGAGTACTAACACTATGGGACCAAGTTCAGCAACGATTCATGGACATGGACACGGTAAATCTAGTATAAAACAAGCAAGAACAAGGGTAACGGTAAAGGTGGGATGGCGGAGGTGGACGGGAGAGGGTGAGAGCCGAACGCTTGGATCGCGAGCGCGGCCAGCTTTTGTGCGACCATAAATAACCAGAACAGGCGAGCGAGTAAAACAACAACAAACGGGAATAGGGAAAGGAAAGGTAAAGGGGAGAGAGAGAGATCACAAGCAGATTCCGCAAGAGTGTGTACGAACGTGAAGGGTAGAAAGACGGGAAGATGCGAGAGGGGAAGCCAAGATAGAGGGGAGTGAGTAGGTACGAACAGTAACTGCGGACACAAATCCAACATCATGACATCACAAAGAGAACGCAGAAAGATGGAGTTGACTGACGTTGGTTGAACTCCCCACCCCACTCCCATCCCCGTCTCCCTCCAACTCACTTCATCTCCAAATCATCCGGATTAAACCACTCCCGAAAATCCTGCTCAAAATTAATCCCCACATCCTCCGTATTCCTAAACAACGAGTTCGGATCAAAATCTTCCAACGCACTCCCCACCCCCTGGATAAACTCCGTCGTCATAAACGTGGCTGGAATCTCTGGCAACGGCGGTGGCGGCTGTGTCGCCGGAATCATCGTCGGAGTGCCGTTCACCACCGTCGAAGGTGAAGCCGCCGTCATACTCGAATTGGTAGCGCTCGGTGTGGGTGGGGCAGTGCTCACTTGGACTTGGGCGCTAGGACCACCGGCGTTGGGGGGGACTGGACCGCCTTGTTGAACAACCGGGTTGGGTGGTTGTTGGTTTCGAGGCGAGCCTTCTGTACCGTTCGGACCAGGTTTCACGTCCTTGGGTTGATCCTTGGGCGGTCCCCCTGCGGGTGAAGGCGGTGGCATCATCATCGCTTTGCCCTGACTCATCCGATTGTTTTGTGAAGCTGGGAATGATGGTTGTGGACCTGGACCGGGGTTAAAAGGGGGTTCGCCAGGAACAGGAGTACCCGCTCCACCTGTTGGCAGATTCGCCATCGCAAGGCCTTTCGTCATCGCATGTAGACCCTGATGGTATTGTAACTGCTGCAAAAAGAAAGGGCAAAGGTGTTCAGTGCCAAGCTATGCCCTGACGTAGAAAACTCACCATGTTTGCTGCTCGAGGACCTCCCATGCCGGGGCTCATCGTGGCCGCTGATATCTGCGGTGCACCCATGGGTATACCCATCCCCGGGTTCGCCATCCCTGGTGGTCCATGTTGTGTGAAATTCCCCATCGGTCCAGGTCCAGATATAGGTCCTGGCCGCATCATCACGCCATTCATGAGTTGCTGTGACGCTTGCTGTGCTGGATGTGGATACACTTGAACAGGTGGTACTCGATCGCCTATAGACGAGCGCCGTGGCCGCTTTCTATCCGGAGGCGAGTTCTCGCTATTTGGGAGTTGACCATGCTGTTCACAGACGAACAAATTAGAATCGGGTCACATGCGAGTAAAACGAGAGAAATGTACTTCTTCGCCGGGAGATGTGCTGTTACGTTTCACCACTCGTTGCTGTTGCTGTTGTGCTTGTTGTTGTTGCTGCTGCTGCTGAGCCAACTGCTGTTGAGGCGGCTGTGGACCAGCCATCCGTTGACCCGCGAGTTGCATGCCAGGTGCAAGGCTTGACGGACCCGCAGAACCCGGCGGACCTCCTGGACCTCCAGGCTTCCTCGTAGGTTGATTCGTACTTCGCTGCCGAGCATGCGTGATGATACGATTCTTGAAAGTAGTCACGTCAATATAACCCAACGTTTTAGCTAAACCAAGATCAAATTACCTTTTCATCAAACGTAAGCAACTGCAAATCCTTATCGAACCCCAACTCCTGCCTGACGGCCGTCAATAATTCCGTCGGAAGACGGGTGAGTTCCGCATTCAAATTTCCCTCTTGAGGGTTTACCGGCGTCTGACGATTCATCAACGATGGGCTCGGATGTATCATGCCTTGACCAGGAGACCCAGGTCTACTCGGCGACCTTGCCAACTGTGAAAAAGGCGGTGTCTGTGTGGCCGGTACCGAACCCATATTCGCATTCGGTGGCAGCATCCCACCACGCACCATATGAGCCATATGGGGAGAAGGCCCAAGCTGATTCATCACTGACTGCGGGTTCTGAGGGTTTGGACCCGGGTTCGTCGCTGGGTTCTGCGACGCAATCGTTGGCGATTGGTATGGATTGACACCGTTTGGACCACGATGTGGAGGTGCGCCTGGACGTTGACCTGGCATGAGCGTATTAAAGGTTTGCTGGGGAACAGGGTTTGCGCCAGCAGGCGTGGATGTGTTCGATTGGATGGGAATACCGTTGGTCTGAGGACCGCCCACCATTGAAAAGGGCATCGTCGCAGGGTTACCTGGAGGAATACGAAGAAGGAGAAACTTGACCGTCAGGAAATCGTTCTATCGGGTATGATCACCCGGGGTCGGTTGATGTTGCGTACCGTTCATCATTCGAGTGACTTGAGGTATTTGATGGTTGAGAGACCTCGAGCCCTGCCTGAGATTAGCTTGTTGTAATTGGTGCTGGAGATGGGGAAGTGGGACGTTGGCGGAGTGTGTTTTGTGCGGGTCACGATCCTGTGAGACGTACCTGGGTGTATATCATCGCATCTTCCGTTCCTGCGCCGTTACTTTTGGCAGTGAAAAGGACCCAAAAAACGCTCCACCACCTAGTGTGTCGATGATAAATACGAGCGAGAAAAGGTGAGAGGAAAAATGGGATCACATACTCGAACAAGAGGCCTTGCTTCGCATTGATTGGAGGCGCCGAGTCTGGGGGTATCTCTGCTTCGGCGAGCAACTCTCGAGCCGTTTTCCGAAAGCCACGTTTATTGCAATAGTCGTAGATGTAGATGTTGAACCTAGATTTTGAGAGAGGGGATGGGGAGACGTTGAACGAGGATGAGATGGGGAGAGCGAGAGAGCGAGATGAATCGTAACTGACATTCTGTCACCTTCCCATGAGGGGTCTGACGATGACGGTTGTTGGTCCGATGGGAGGGCGGGCATCGATCCTGGTGGGCCAGTAGCCATGTTGGTCGATGAGAAGCCGAGAATGTGCCAGGAGGGGGAAATCGAGGCGGTATACGACTTGTGGTAATAGCGAACTGGGTGCTCGAGTTGGATTGGGGGTTATCGTTCGGGTCGTCGACGTGGTAGGGTAAATTGGGGGATGTCGACGACTTGACGAGTCGGTTTACTACTCGAGTGGAAGGGAAAGAGAAACTGAGATAGCTGGAACCCAAACAGAGTCCACTTGGGTACACAAGGCAGAGTACCTGTGCAGATGGGAAATTACTCGAATTGTCGCCGACTTTGGTTACAGAAACTCAGCACGCCGTTTGCCGCGTTTCAACCACACGAGTTCGTCATAAAATTCAATTCGAGTATGACTACACTTGAGCTTGGAAGGAGGATTAAACCGTAATAAACGAAAGGGAAGAGGAGGAGGAGGAGGGAACGTCCCTACTCCCTCTGAAGCGCCCTTTACTGGCTCACCTGCGGCCCCCAACGCCACTGCCATGTTTCATTCTGCGCCACAGCACCACCAGTCCTTACCAACGTAGACCACAACGTGTGCCCTCCAAGCTGTACCGTTCTTACCTGCCGTGGGCGCCATATTTGCACATATCAAGCAGTACTATACTCCATATGTATATGTCATGACACTCTCGGTCCCGCTCGGACCACATCCGTAACGTGCTTTGCACTCAGAACAAACGTCTGCGGTCGGAGCATATCAGCAACCACCACCTCGACGCGGATCCTCGACCTCTCCACGGAAGTACGTTACGTCAAACCCATCAACTCAACATCCACACGCGGTGACCCCATGCCTGCAACTGCATCCACAGGTCAACACTGAACAAGTACCTCGAGCATGTTCCCTTCCATCCTGACGCCATCATCACATCACCCCATCAGAGCTATACATACGTCACCCCTTCTGCTTCTGTTTCAGAATCATTGAGCTTAATGCCTCAGCATAGAACGCTCAGTCCCTGAGCCGCGAATATAAACAAACATAGAATAGTGCAAGTTATCAACACCAGTGCTGCGGGCACGGCCGCACGGGGTCCGGAGCTCATTATGAATACTGTAACCATGCGTCTAAACACCGGGCGGATCGCGCGCATCCGCATCGCCCTCACCATGTACAGCACTTGCGCAACCCCAAAAGAAGACGCGCAAGTACGCCCACACACACAACACAGCGCTTGATCCTGCAACGCACCGGCTAGGATCCAAGTCAGGGATTATGAATGCCTATCTTGCTCGTCGACCCTGCGCGGAATTGTGTAGAGTCAGGTTTTGGTCTTCACGTGTCCTGCTAACGCAAATCAGGACAACACATGAACGACCCATTCATACACCGAAAACGTCGCCACGTTCACCGGTACCGATCTTCAACAACCCCAAGCCAACATGTTAACACCCATCACCAAAGAAAAACATGGGGCCACCCACCGGATCAACGTCGGTGTCAAGCCTCTGAAAAACACCTTTGACCCCTCCGCTCGAAATGAATGGACCACCGTCGACGTGATGGTTCGATACGGATCTCTCGGTACAGGCAGTTTCGCGCCAGTCGACTCTGGCAGGCTAGGCTCCGTACTCTGCATCCGTGTCTTCACAAGGTCCATCGGGAACGTGGCCACCCATCCCGCGATCCCTGCGAGCCCACCGGCGAGGAAAAGCGCAGGCCATGGCAAACTGCTCGCTTCCGCATCAATCTCTGACAAGAGCGACGAATGGTCCGGGTGCGATGATGAAGAGAAAGAAGAGGAGGATGGGCCTGGAGGCTTAAAATACCGACACGTCGCCTCGTACTACAAACCATCCAACTCGGCATCAACTCAAAGGAAAGTGTTTACTTACCGTGAGGAAATACGCCCCGTATGCCGTGTCCCTCAGCGCCGTCGCTGTCAGTCCTCGATAGAGTCCTTTGAGCCCATGTTGCTTGAAGATCGCCATGGCTACTCTCGCTGCAGACGCGTTGGCGGGATCGTTGACAAGTATGTTTTGTTGTCTTATCTTGATTAGTTCCGTGGGACTCGCAATGAGCCTTGCAATGTAACGTCATTGGATTCGTCATTGAGATACGAACACACGAAACTTACGATGTAACGATTCCACAACCCGTCCCTGCGAGGAATACTTGGGTCAGTGTAGGAACCGAGCCAGGATCATCCAGCTGTGCTCGCATGAAGAACTTGTACGACGAGAACACGAGTCCATTCATAAACGCGCACGTAGCCTAGACAATGTCAGACAACGTCAAAAAGGGACACACAAGTACAACACGCTGATAGAGCACTCTCGCGAGTGGACGTACGAGCGGGGACACGATACCCTTGTAAAGACCGAATAACCGCTCCTCCCGTATGATCGTCGTAAACGCATTCAAAGTCGACTTGTATTTCGAAAAGATGACCGGATTCTGGAAACGGACTTTGACTGCGCGAGATGAATTAGTTGTACCATGAGTAATGGCGCATGTGCAACCGGCGGGACTCACCCGTGTCGAAAGGATGGGCTACCAGTAGTCCTATGACGCCTATCAATGATACGGGAAAGAGTCAGGTGTGCCGAGAGAGATGAAGGAGGAGCTTCGGGAACGTACCTGCGGCTGTTCCTGCGACGAAATCAACAGTGGGGTCAAGATCGACTGCGTAGAAGTTCGTGAGCACGTTTAGTATGATCCGGGGCACAGGCACCGTGTGGGGAAGACCGGGACTTGCCTGCAACCATGTCAGCGTCTATAACTCTAGCTAATTATAATGTACGGCGGGGGTATATCTATGATGGTCGAGCGACGAGGAGAAGTGGAAGTTTGAGTGGATTGAATGGTTGGAACAAGTTCCAGGTTCCAACTGACATTATTATCCGGATGCGAATTTCTTGTTCCGGCTCGGCAATTGCAAAGAGTGTCCCCTTTACGGAATTGACAGCAACTTCTTTTGGACTCGGAGGTGCCACACGTCTGCCAGCTTGTTGTATGTAGTGTTCTCCCGGGATGATGACCTAGAAGCATCCCTCACTCTGGTAGTCACGCCTCGCTCAGTCCAACGGTCCTACTCTTCAAGGGTCACCGGTCACCCCGCCATACGCATGCAAGTGCTCTCAATTTGTTCCACTACTGTATACCCATACTTATCATGCATTGTAGGTCCCTACGCTGAGCCTGAGTTTGAAAATCCCTCATCACTCGGGAAACCCAAAATCCTATGTGTTATCACAGAGTCGACTGTAGTTCGTCCCCCTAACCAGGAACTGGGTATTCCGATTCCTCAGAAACGCCTTCGCCAATGGCACCAGTTAGTGAAGATATATTCGACCGGAATTCCATGCTTGCTATGCTTGCTAATTCATCCTCGTGGACCGCATCCGTCACCGCAGTAGCCATAATTGCAGTGTTGCAGAAATCAGAAATGGATCAGAGAAGGAATGATCCACATCTGAGTCGAGATCGCCGAAACTGCGTGGAATGTGCTCATCACGATGATAGTTGACACCCGTCTTTGGGTTTCAACATTTCCTGTCTCTTTGAACATACTCTTCGAGTACTACTTGCTTGGCGGATCAGGTCTGAAGTGGTGTCCGGCTTCTGAAATTATTTGGTGGCGCGACAGGGGTTATCTTACGTAAATCGATTAGTCGGTTTTCAGTACAGTTTCAGGATAACGGGTGCCAGGGCATACCACTTTGCAAACCGCGCAGCGTTCATTTCTCTAGCCACAGCAGAGAGCTAGAATTTGCCGGGAAAGCTCACAGGCGGAACAAGGACCAGTTGGAACACCTGGTGACAAGTTGTATGAGTGAAACATGATCTTCGGCAGACAGGATGATCGACATAATTCGCCGCGAGGACTCCAATGCCCCAAGCTCTCTTGGGACCCCATGAGACGCGAGCGAATGACAGTAATATTGAGTAACTGTTGGGGGGACACATCGCTGCATAGGGGGGGTGAAGAACATGATACGATCGTATCAAAGCTGGCTCTGTGCTCACCCCACTCAGCGTGAACTTCACCTCTCGTTTCTCTCATCTCATCGTCAGCATCTCGCACATCGATCGCAATGTCTCTCGAAAGCGGCACGTATCTGATCACCTCCGTCATCCCGGAAGTGGGATACCTTGACTTCCCCGGAGTCATCCTACCCATCGAGCCGCGTCTCCTCGCCATCGTTGGCAGCCTTCGCAAGGACTTGAAGGAGCAGGTCTGTGATGCAGTTTGTTTGAGTGGTGGTGCATTCACGTACAACATGAACAGTGGAAGGTGACCGCCGTCGGTGGTGGGAAGTACACAATCCACTCCACCACCTTCCCTAAGGCTAAATGGGTCTTGAAAGCAAATCTGATTGTTTTATTGAGATCTTCATCCTTATTCCTTGCAGGAATCATCGAATGCAAAGAGAGTCTTCACCGTTGCGTCCGATTATGAAAAAGACAAGGCCACCGAGTTCAGCATTGAATCTGCTGGAGATGGAACACACAGGTCTGCGCGACGGTCATACCGTTCATGATCCAAACGAACTCACGTTTCTCTTTTCAGGATTCATGTTCCCAATGAAGACCAGGTCGCAACTCTCAGGGCTGAAGGGCCTGGTTAGCTCCATTGATATCTTGGCTGTTCCGGTGATAACTTATGTTCACTGCGCGTTAGCTTCACGTCGAGAAGGATACCGGAGCAAAGGATCAACGCTGGAAGTTCACCAGCTGCATCAAGGCGTGAGAAATGCCTGTTGACAGCAGAAATACAGTGAGAACACACGATGGCGATGTCTTGGTCAAGTAGGAGTGCGGCATAAATGTAGGCTCGGAATATATTATTAGTGAAGTTGCCGCCCAATATTGAAGAAAAGTCCAAGTCAGCCAACGGAGCTCATTAGCACAGACTGCAAAGTCAAAACCAACCAGGTCGGGTAGCCTAACGGCCTTAAGTAAGTGCATGATGACGAAGTTGTATCGGATTTGACTTGGTCTGGCCCGGGCGATAACTTGACCACGACTCGGCCAAGGGGTAATATGATCCTGAGTTGACATTGGTGGGGTTCCCTGGCGAGTCAACCCATGCATCCGTGGAATGTAGCAGCATGCGTAGATGAATGCATGGGGAGATGAGACCGAGTAACAGCCATCCAAATTTAAGACCTTGGATGAATGACTACCCCGTCACCATGACTGCGACAGCTCTGCGAGTGATCGTCTCGCAAGCACCTTCGTTAACCCAAACATTGACGGCACATGCAACCTCCAGCATCAGTCGTCGAAAAGCCACCATTTGCACTTACATTCTAACTGTGTAGCCTCTAGACGTCAAGGATCAGATCCAAGTTGTAAAGTAAATGATTATTTTTTCTCATTTGGTTATTTTTATTTTGATAACCCCGAACCAAATTGGTTTCCGATCAGCTGCGGGACAAGGCGTTAGGGCAAGATAGCCTTGACCTGAAACCAGCACATATCCAGCAAAGAAATAAACCCTTCCTACGTCCAGCTTGACTGGACATAGAAACAAGGTAGCATTATTGGACTCGATTATGCTAACAAGGAATCTCTAACTGTATTCTGTACAGCCTAGATGTCTTTGCAAGTGAACTTGTCGAGCAAAGAGATCGCCGAAGCGTACCAAAACGTGGTCGCTGGAAAGGGCGTCGACTGGGTGGTCTTTACTTATGACAGAGGGACGAATGATCTCAAGGTGCAGTCCACTGGGGATGGCGGTCTTGAGGAATTGCGGGAAGAATTCTCCGATGGCAGGTCAGTTAGTTTCACTCCAATCATCCCATATATGCTAATGGATTGTCGTTTGCCAACAGGATCCAGTACGCATTCGTGAAAGTGATTGACCCAAATGTTCGTCGCTCAATTCTACTCAATTCTACCGCGTCCCAACGTACAGAACTTTGACCTTTTCAGAGCAAGCTACCCAAATTCGTTCAGATCAACTGGTGCGGCGACGGTGTACCAGAGGGCAAGAAGGGTCTTTTCCACACGCACTCTGGTGCAGTCGCCAAGTACCTTCGTGGCACACATGTCGTCGTTAACGCGCGCAATGAGGTCTGTTTCTTTCTCAGCACATATCTTACGTTGGCTCTGATCTCGCTCACTTCATAGTCTGACGTAACACCTTCTCTCATTATGAAACGCGTTGAGGGGGCCTCAGGTGCAAAGTATTCCGCACATAACGAACAAGCGCGCAAGTTTGAGCCTATCGCGCCCGTTGGGACCAACTACACGCCAGTTGGTAGGCCTGATATCGCCGCAATGAAGAAAGCCCCACAGGCGCCAGTGACTACAGCAACTTCTCGCCCATCCGCGTATTCAAAGCCACCTGTCGCACCCTCCGCTTCGAAACCGTCCATTCCCACTGCGCCGCGCCCGGTCTTCGGCGCCCCAGTTTCCGCACCGGTGAAGACCGCCCCTTCTAGCAACACCCCCGATGATGATTGGGGTGGACCTGCTGCTCCTCAAGCTCCGCCTCCGCGCCCAGCAGCTGCACGTCCAACAGGACAGGGATGGAAACCACCAGTTCACGCAACAGTATCCCAAGCCACGCCGGTCGTGTCATCCCCTGGGCCAACCAAACCTGCGGAAGAGGACCGCATCGGACCAGTTGTGAGTCGTTGTATTGAGAACCCTAGAACCTCAAAGTAACATTGCTTCAAGGGAACCGCATATACACCTATCAAATTGACCCCAGGCAAACTAAAGAGTCCTTTCCAACAGTTTGAAGCACAAGCTCAACAGCCACAGGCGCCTCCTCGTCCTAGTGCTGCTGCTACTGGGAGCAAGAAGCTCACCTGGAGTGAGCGCCAGGCCCTTGCCAAGAAACAAGCAGAAGAGGAAGAGCAACGTAGCAAGGCTGCCTCGTTCCAGCCACCTCCAACGGCGGCGACGACTTCTTCCGGTCGCTTTGCCGGCAAGGTTGCTACAGCAGCGGTTGCT
>JBBPJZ010000347.1:0-22908 GCA_038089015.1 Chalciporus aff. trinitensis | reverse complement strand
CACCTATTAGTATATCCAAGAATGCGCTGCTGGGCTCGCATCTCAACTACTCGACACCGTCGTTTTCGATCATCATGATGTCGGTCGTTGCACGCACGTTTCGACGGACTCAGGCTGCTCAACCTGCCCCTGCCCAACTCGAACCCACGCATACTACCTTGTCAATGCCCAACCTGGGTGGCACCCAGTGACAATCTTGTCGCGGCTCCGTTAAGCCAGCCGATTTTGAGCCTTGTCGCTCTCTCGTTTCTGTTCCCAATGAGGTCCTCTTTACACTCGCTTACCATGACTATTTGCGTATCCCGTGCAATCAATCAATAGATTCGAATGATGGGTATCTCACATAGCCCGAATAATGGTATGCTATCATTGAATACAGGCCAAGGACACTATTCAGCATTGAAAGGAGGCAGAACCTGTCTCCTTCCCTTGACAGGCCAAACTTCGGTCAGGTTCCTAGCCGTCCATACCCTGCCGCCCCTGATGACATACCGAATATTTCTTGTCCGATGGATATCATCGTGGATGAGATCGAAGCCACCAGGGAAGACGACGAGATCAGCAAGTTTTCCCTTCGAAAGTGTGCCGAGGGACTCGTCTAAACCGAATGTCGTGGCAGCGGCAGACGTCGCGGCGCGGATGACCTATTATAAGAATATGATAAAGTTCTGAGTTAAAGACTCTAAATGAATGACCGTGATACCGACCTCATAGTTAGTGAGCCCTCCGGCCTTGGCGAACGCCATTTCCTGGTGATACATCAGACCAAGAGGTGGTTCACCATGTGCTCCGATATGCGCAGAAAGGCCACGGTGCACCATCTTCGCGACCGACGAGGAGACATTGAAAAGGGCGATGGCTGGGATTGGCGTAAGAAAATGTGTGGATAAACCGGGTAAAAATACTAACAATTTGCCGGTCGAGACGTAGATTCAGACAAGCCTTCTAGAATGTCGTGCCTCGTGAAACGTCTGAGTCTACACAATAGTCAGCATTCGGTGCTTCGGAAGCATGGAAGAAAACGTACTTGCGATCATTGGGGATATCCTCGGTCGCCCAGAGTAACTGTTCACCCATGGGTCCTCCATAGTCGACAATGTGGGTCGGCGTCGACCCAGTACCACTCTCCACGTAGAGCGTCATGACATCATCATACAGGACTGAGATTGGGATATTGTGTTCGACCGTGGTCATCCCTGTATGCAGACGTTAGAATAATGACTAGAGTGTACAAGGAGTCTTCAATTACCGTCCACGATATACGTCAGATCCCAATTGAAATTCATTCCCTGGCACACCCTCCGTGTCAATCAACATCCATTGACTTCGGAAGGTAGAGACTCACACCCTCCGGCACACAGGCCATGTTCATCTTCCTTGCCTGCAGCAGCAAACGCTGTCTCGAAGCTCTCGCTGGCAAGTTGTAGTTCTTGTAGGACCAACTTGCTGGTCCACCCTCCGCTTGGATGCGTGTAAGTGCCTCTTTGGCCTCCCGGGTACTTGCAATGTCGAGATGGTACGAATAATCCGACGCGCCGTAAATGATTTGACCAGTGTGGAAAATTCTTGGGCCGACCATGAGACCACTCTCAACACGAGCACGTTCGACGAAACCGAGCGAGTTATGCAGACTTGGACTATCGAGATGTTCAGGAAACCGTGATGGCTGCTCCAAACGGTGTTACGCACTTATGCATTGTGGTGACTCCGTATGCAAGGAAGGTCTCCATCTCCCAAGAGGTAGCAGGGTATTTGACATCCGTCCCAGACCAATGAGCGTGCGCGTCAATGAATCCGGGGGTGATGTAACCTACAAGGGCTAATTTCAGAAATACATTGGTCACTGGTATTTCTCCCACTTACCACCATCAGCCTGAATTATGAGAGCATCACTTGGGATTGACACCTCGCCATCCTGTCCCACTGCCTCGATAAGTCCGTTGCGAAGGACCACGGTTCCACCGTTGATCAAATCATCCACAACATCACCGTGCTCCATGGTAAGAATAGTCGCATTCACAAATGCAACGGTTCGAGTGTCGGCAAATGTAGCTTCCCGTTGAAGCCTCGTCACCTCCGACTCATATCGTACATCAACCTCGGTGACGTCCAACAAACCCGTCACGCAGTCAACACCAAAGGTAACAGTGTCCTGCTCGACGGCTCGTGAGCACCGTGAAAGTCGGGAAATAGGCAGAGTATGCAAGTAAGGTCCTGGTTGCAATGGATGAGCTCAGAAGAGATCTCAAATTATGGTGCTTACCGAGGAACCATCCAAACACTTGCCCGTTGCCACTGACTACTAAATCATGGCCCCCGTCAAGGCTCAATCTGGTTAGCCCTGCTGGTACTTTGCCGGGTTTACTGAACAGGTCGGTGGAGGAATCGACTTCTGGAGCGTAGTAAACTTGTTGGAAGTTCACGAATGCTGCACTACGAGTAGAACTCGAAAATACTACCTCGTCCGTCGAATGACCGTTCGCGAGCGTCTCTTCGGCATAGCGACCCCATTCATCGCTGCCACGAGCAAGGTCAACGGCGAACACTCGGTCGGATTGATGGACAACAAGTTTCGAGGAAGATGTGAAGGTAAGCTTGAGTACGCCGTCGAACGTGTTAATAGAAGTCCGGACTTTCCGAGCATTCAACACCGGGATCGTGTGGGAGTAGGTGGCCGCTGTTGGAAGTGTAACCTCGCCAATCCAGAGACCAGATTGAGCGGTAGCGACAACGTTTCCGGTGAGTAGATCACCGCTGGTCTTGACAAAAGCAATGGTGCGAACAGGTCCTTCCCCGCTCGAAATGACGGGACTGAAATAACGGCCCATTGGGAGGCCAGTGAACTCATACACATCGCCAGTTGTAAGGTCGGCAATTTCGAACGACGAGAAATTTGTGTCCGACCAGCGACCGTGAAGGATTAATTCGCGTTCCCCGCCGACAAAAGAAGGGGAATAATATGCAGCCTCAGTATGCGCAACAGGAACGCGCTTGGCCGGAGAATCCGAGGCCAATGCCTTGACGTATGTGACGCCAGCCGCTTGGAATACCGCCTGCATTCCCGTCTCGTCAAGCGCGAGCTGAGTAAATGCGTGCAGTCGTTGCTTGCCTTCCTCAAGCTCTCTGACGTCGGTCGTCGCCTTCACGGTCTCTGCGAGTTTGAGCTCGATATGAGCACGGAAGCCGACGGGTTGTGGGGTGCCGCCCAATGCCCGTTCCCCAAGAGTGTTGATGGTGAGCGGGATAAGGTGGATTTGACCGGCGGCCCAGATGAGGATACCATCGTCAGAAGGAGTAAATGCAAAGGAGGGGTAAGTGCCCATAGGGGCGTAGATGGTGGACAGGTCGTAGGTCAATCCATTCCATACATGGTGCAGTGTCCCGGTTTGCAGATCCCTGGAAAACATGAGATGGATCCTCAGTATAAACGTTATACATACATGAGAACAAGTGCTTCTTTGTCTCGGACGCGTCGGACAAAGGCAAGGGTACGCCTATCGCGAGACAGCGTTGGTCTACTCGCACCTCCAGGAAACGCGTCAACCAGCACTTCTTCCTCTCCAGATGTCAAGTTTCTTGCAAGAATGGAATAGATACCCTTGTGGACATCTAGAAACGCGGAAGTCAATCGAGAAGCACACAATCACACGTAGTAAATGCCATACCCTTCGAGTATTCGAAGGAGCCATCGACGTCTCTGACGTTTCCTGAACAGACAAGGGCATCGTCACCTAACCAGGAGAATTGCTCGTGACCAATTTGTTGTTCGATATAGTCCGCTTTGGTCCATCCTCGTGGAAGCACCTTGGAAACCAGACGCTTCCCCGAGTTCACTTCCACAGAAGATTGCTTGTCACCAATCAAGGATGGAACATCGTATTCCCATCCTTCGCCGGCTCCCAAGGAGCGTGAAGAGAAGTACCACTTCGTAGCGATTAATTTGGTACCAGAAGGGTGCCAACGCGCGTCGGAGACCCAGTTGTAGGTCTCATTAGTGACACGTACAGCTATTTGTGAGAATATCTGTGAGCAAGTAGCTACTTCGGTTATCGGTGTGAGATACAAACCTTCTAGTCTGCCTTCATATGAAAGCCGCCTTAATTTCCGTTCTTCCGTCTCTTTGACACCTTGTGCGAGCAATGTAGCGTCGTATTCCCTTTGGGCAACAGCCTTGGCACTCATTGCAGGTGAGGAGCGAACGTCCATCGCAGAACAACCCCCTGCAGCCCATGGCATGACCCAGATATTCTCAACCCCGAGTCCAGCATCACTCGTAAAGGCTAGGCGGTCGCCCTCGGGGGAGAAACTGGGATCAGAATCATGCGGAATCCCTGTGAGCACTGGGATAGCCCGGGTCTTTATCCCACTCATCAAAGTTTCCCTAGAATAAGAGGATGCAGGAAGACAGTAGATGTCGCCAACTATGTCGAAGACAATGTCACCCGACACGGGGTGCACATCGAGACGAAGCCAAGTGCCTTCCTCTACGTCATACGCAAGAGTGCGTGGATAAGGGAAGTCGGTAGAGATATCCCAAGGAGCCTGAGGACGAAGAGGGAAAATATCATCTTTGAACTCGGATGCAGGATCGTCGTAATTAGCGCTAAGTGGTGAGCTTGGAAGATAGTTGAGACTGGTAGTTTGAGTACGAAGGGTTGGCACCGTGATCACCGAGTTGCGGAATAACAAGTAGGTGAGGTAGAGAGTAGGGACTGAGAGCTTGAGTGCGGTGACAAATGACGAATTGCGTCGAGTGTGGGGACGGCCATGTCCAACGACCGCAACGAGTGGCAGCTCTCCCTTTTCCAAGGGAGACAGCTGTTTAATATCATCGCGGTGGGACATCCTGCACCACGACGCATAGTCAGCTAGTGGCCGAAAATGACGACCTCTGTGACTTACAGGTCTCCCTCTTACTGTGTAGGACGCTCCCAAAACAAAGTTGAAAGTGACAATACTCGGCGGGGGTGCTGACTAATTGTGATCTTGAACTTCCCTAGGTCAGTCCGGCAGTTTTAGAGGGCTAGCTAGGTATCTAGGAATGTGTGTTATACCATGCTCTGACGAATTGCTAGCCTGAGGACCCCTTAGGTCTAGGCCTCTGTCGGCAGGTTTTATCCGGATCCGAAGTCTCGCCCACAGTCTCCCCTAAGAAGACCCTAGGCCTTAGGAAGGAAGAGAGTCGTTCCTACTCTTCTAAGGGGCCAGTCAGACCATGAATTATCGTGAACCTCTGTCACTAAAACCAGTCCTTAGCCTTAGAGAGCTGCTGCATGAACTACCGCGAACTCGAAGTTGAAACGCGACGGGTCAAAGAATTTTACAACAAATGGGCCCACAGCACTTTCATCACGGCGGCCTTTCATTGGCCGGCGGTTTCTTCACCTCCTTGTACATCGCCCTCAGGGGCTTCCTCAGGCTTTGATTCAGCAGCCTCTCCGGAGGGTTCTTCTTCCCCTTCCTTTTCGCCAGCCGGCTCTTCACCCTCTTTCACATCCTTGCTCCCAATCACAGTCGCGTTGATCCTGCGCCCATATTAACGCCGTCAGCGGAATGTTTTTTTGGGGAAAAACATACGTTAGCATCACATGCACTTTCTCCCCCTCTCCCTCTTCTCCTTCAGCTTTAGGCAGCTCAACCACCATACGCTTGCTCCCCTTCCACCCAAAACTGCCCGTTGCGAAGGAGGTCTGAACAAGAGTCGTGCTCGTCAAGAATCCAGGATCTGCCGGAGGGGCAGCTTCCTGACCCTCCACAGCGGGCGCCGTGGTCGTGATATTCACGTGGAGGGGTACGGCGCGAGATTTAAATGTGGAAGCAGCCATTGAAGTCTGGTCGGACACGCAAAGAGTCAGATGCGTGTGGTTTAAGCGGAACTATTTGAACTCGCCTTCAAACGCGCTGTGCCCTTGGCGGCCTTGCCTTTGGTCCCTTCTGTTTTAGCCACCTTGGCACTGCGAGTTTCGCGCTTTTCAGTGGTGGCATCGTCGGCTGCAGCTCGCTTCCTTCCTATGATACGACGGGTAAGGCGATAAATGCAAATAGGGGTAAGTAAGGCGGCATACCTGCCATGTTGGAGGAGTGGTCGTGTTAGATCGCGAAGATGGTAAGGGGGATTTGCTTGAGCAGAGAATGGCAATGTAGACTGAGGAAAATCCCTGCTGTTATAAGCGCTGAAACACTGAATGGTGTCAAAGCGACGACACTCAACAAACATCCGTACCGTGTGTCCCAGGAAGAATCGTTCTCCCTTTGTGTAACGTCACGCGTCACGATGTCACTAACCTTGGGCCGAGCTTGAAGCACTGAAGCACAACGGCAGCGGTTGATAAAAAAGAACAGCATGTTAAAACTACAAGATCGCGGACTACTTAGCGACAAACGGGCGTATCGTGCGCTGTCCTAACCCAAAACAAAAATCTTTATGTATCTGACAATTTCAATCAATCACTGAGCTATGCGCGAATCGATGCAACTAACCTTCAAGCCGTGCTAAACGCGTGTCCATTTCGTCGAGAGGTGAAGGGTAATAACCGGCATTTGCGCCCAACCTTTCCCTGGTCGCAGAACACCTTCCGTGGAACCATCTAGACCGATAGCCGCCGTTGAGAGACCCCACACCCCCCACACCCCCCACACCACATCCCACCCCTTCGCCCCGCCGAGCGTACCCTTGGTGGACGGGGCTCCGAAGAGCCAACCAAACTGTCAAATATCCTCGCTATCACTGAAGAACTCGTCCTCGTCATCATCGATGCTCGTGAGATTGGTCATGTCGACCTTGTATCTCAGCAAGCCTCCGATGCCACCGAATCCCTTGACGAATTGAGCACCCTCCTGCGATCGGTTGGTCACGAACTCAAGATTGGCACCAAAGTCTTTATATTTCTCGGTGAACCACTCGAGGAGAGACTGAGGATCAACGACCTGCTCCATTTCAAGACCGGTTGACTTGTCCATGAATTTCTCGCGATCTTTCTCTTGACCTATGACATGGATGACAAGCTCCTCTGAACGCGACATAAGAGACAACCTATAAAAAAGTTTAGATTACATACCTCCAGCGGCATTCCTCAGCACATATCGTGTGACGTCCAGGTTCTCCCAAACGATGAGAGTTTCGACGGCACCAAGCTCGAGAGCTCGAAGGGTATCTTCGATACCGAAGCAATACTTGCTCGTATCCTGACTGATTTCATCAAAGTATTTCTGGATAAGTTTCTTCTCCTGCACAAACTTGACATTGGAAAGTGACTCTGCAGAAAGCTCGATAGCCTGGGTGCAACATCGTTACCTCAGCTGCAATATTTAGTTGATACGTGTAACTCGCCTGATTGAAACCATTTTCGCCGCCGTAGCTGACATCGACGACCTTAATGACCTTGGCGACCAATCTTTGGTCAAACATGTCACTTTGACTGAGCTCAGTCTTGAAGTCGGCACTACCAGCCAGTACAAGACCGCTAACGTTGACCTTATCGTTCGTGATGAAATGCTGAACCGCAAGCTCCGCAACCTTGCGAACGTAGTTGTGTCGCTTCTCATCTCTGAGACGTGCGAAACGGAGGGCGGACTGACCACCACGACCGTGCTTCTTTGGGAGATCGACTGTGAACTTATGGACAACCTCGCGTGTGTTACCAGCGAGAGTGCCGAAGAGAGTTCCATTTCCGTCCATCACAATAAAGCCGAAACGAGAGTCGGATTCGAGAAGTTCCGATAGAGCTTCGGTGTGGAATTTATTGTCACAGAGATAAAGAGAACTAGAGAAATGTATTAGTCAAAGCCTCCAAGAAGGTGAGAGGTGCGTACGTGTTGATTGGTTTGTGGGGTTCAAAATCAAAGGCGACCTTCTTTTCTTTGCCTTCCTCGGTAAGAATGGTGCCCACGAAAAGAATTAACCCATTCGGAGGTACGCGATTGTAAAGTTTGAGACGCTGCTGGGTGCTGGTAATGGCGGCAAGCACGGACAGCCTGTTCACACGAGATTTGATATTGGAGGCCGTGCCATACTCCTGCGTGAGCATAGCAGATGCACGGGAAATTTGGTCCTAAAATCATCATGGCGGATAGTAAATCGAAAAGGTAGGCGTAGAAGATCAGAGCGATCGCACTACCTTTGGGGGGATGATCAGACTGATCATGGATGTGCCAGCTCTGGAGAAAACAGTGCCAAATGAGAGATGCGACGATAGAGACATGGAACTATTGAGCAAGACGTACCCTCTCGCCGAATCCAAGCTCTTGATGAGCTTCTTCACTTTCCACATCTGAATGTTCTGCTCTGCGATGTCTTGACTCATGTTGGGCGTGCTTGATTAGGACGAAGTTGCCCTTTTTTGTGATTTTTTGAAAGATCTCGAGCTCTTAAGGCTGGGAGGGAGACAAGAGGAGAAAAGTTGGAGGAAACGAAAAGAGTCACCTTGTGGAAGCCTCGCTGGATCCCGCCTTATGATTAATTCATCCGAAGTCCGATCCAGACTTTTCAGCGACCCCCCGTATGAGGGGTCCGCTATTGAACCACTCACGCCATCAGTATCGTGACTATCGTTGACAATGGGTATCAAAAGAAAGCTCGACGAAACTGGGCTCGGTGACAACCCTCAAGAGCAGGAGGGTGAGCAGCGCGTTCCTCTTGCCGCAGACACGTCCGTATCTCGATCTAATCTACCAAACCAATCCGACACTCCCTCGAACCCAACAGCATCTTCCCAACCCCACCGCCCACGCATTCGCAAGCTCGCTCCTCCTCGTCCGTTCCCTATCGTTCCCGCTGCTTCTTCTGTCACCGGTCCACGCTCGAGTCACCGTGACGGCAAAAATCACATTTGCATCACACGGAAGACGAAGTTGGCTGCCTACTTGCGACGCTGCAAATCCCTTTTAGTCACTGATGGTTTCAAAGAACTCAGGCTCAGTGCAATGGGCGCAGCGATCCCACATCTTGCACTACTCGCCGTCTCGCTGCCACCAATCTTACCCTGGCAGGATGAAAAGATCCACATTGACGTCTTCACGGGCTCCGTTGAAGTACACGACGAGATACTCTCCGGAAGTGGTAGCGAAGAGGAACATCTGCCAGAAGAAGAGTTTAGAACAAGAATCAAGTCAACAATGGAAGTTGTCATCCACATTGAGGTTGATTGACGACTTCTCAGCTAGTAAATCTTGTCTTGGCAGGTATAGGGGTAGACTAGGGAGGACTACATTTATGTATCATTGAGATGCTTGCATGCCCCTTATTCATCCATCTTGACCACCATGGCAACTGGCCTGGCTGTTAATTATCTGACTTTATCAGAGGATGTTCATCTCACTAGGCTACTTTTATCTGCTGCTCTCATCATGACATTCTCCCTGGTGATTGAACTCCTTGTAGGATGTTCACAAGTTTTGAAAGTTTGTCTTTTATCTCCCATCATTTTAATGCTTCTAAAATCTGCATGATAGAAAGCTGGTAAAAGGAGTCATTTAGCATATGCTCACTCAATCCCCATTGCAATGCTCACAGTGGCCTCTACTGCTTATTGGGTCATGTATATTTATTACTTGAACTCACATTCAATTTGGGCAAGTAAATGTTTTCTTTTTGACCACATTCTAATCATTTGATTGGTAGTTTGTGAGATACATTCAATGGGTATGCAATGTGACACTTCCATTCCTTGGATTTTGGGCCCTTGTGAAGATGCCAGTGAAAAAATGGCTTTGTCTCATGCTCAGTGCAGAACTCTTTGCATGTCTTGGTGCTTTTGGAAATGAACCCTGGCTAGCCAATCCAACCACTCAAGTGACTTTCTGGATTTTATCTTGTTTTTTAAATACCTGTTCTTGGATCTTTTGGTATGTGAAATTTTCTTGATGAATTCAACAAAGTTGATTCAATGTTTTATCAAGTATCAAACCAGAATCCAAGTTCTTTTCTGACACAGAATCTCTTCCTTTTTGTTTTCAGTACTATTTTATGTGCTGGTTTGATTTTTTGGGATGTAGAGCTATTATGCTTCAGTTTTCATCAGATTCAATTCCAACCCAGATTCAAATTGCATATGTGATCTTGGATCTTTTCACAGAACCTGTCTTTTGCTTAATATTCAGCTGGAAATCTTGCAAGTGGGCAAAACTTCAATTGTCTGAGTTGCCTTTTATTATGGCTCAAAGTAACAGCATTGACATTGAGCCTCTTATACAATCCTCTAACCTTGTATGAATGTCCATGTGTTCTTGTGTTTTCTAGTTACAATAGCTTATTACATAGGATTTTGATAATGGAATTTAATTTATAACTTGTGGTAAAGTAGATCATGGATTCTTTGCTCTTAGAAATCATGCTAGAATTTGTGAATGATGTGAATCACAAAGTATCCAAGTTTAAAGTACCCACAAACTATAACTAAACCTATCTTTAAGTACAGGCTGTGCCTTTCCCCCCCCTGGAAACCTCATCACTAGAACTTGAATAAATCATTAAACAGGTGAATGATGACACATTATACAGGAGGTAAAAAATGATGAAGTACTCTCTGGAAGTGATGGTGAGAAGAAACATTTGCCAGAAGAAGAATTTAGAACAAAAATCAAAGTCAACAATAAAAGTTGTCATACACATCAAGGAACTTTTCTCAGTTAGTAAATCTTATCTTGGCAGGTATAGGAGCAGACTAGAGAGGACTATGTTTATGTGTAATTGAAATACTTGCATGCCCTTTATTTACTTTGCATTTTGACCACCATGACAACTAACCTGGCTGTTAATTCTTCATCTTATCAGGTTGCTCTTATCTGCTTATATGTATAATCTTTTTTACTAGGATTTCTTCATTTTGATTATGATACTGTACTCTGCCCTTGTGTTCTCTGTGTTCTCTAGTTACAATAGTTCACTGTACAGGACTTTATGAAATTTAACTCATAACTTGTGGCAAAGTAGATGATGGGGAGAGAGGAGAGCATGCTGTCCTACAATGTTGGACTTCAGTCCCTTGCAGTCATCCTACCCGAGAATTGAAGTGTCCATAAACTATGAATAAACTCCCCTCCGAGTCCAGGTCATGCCTTGTTTTCTCCTGGAAACCTGATCACCAGAGCTCAATAGATTGGCATTAACGACACATCACACGAGAGGCGAAAAAAACACGACGTCATCATCAACACGGTACCTCTACTAAATCCGCTCGTGCGATCATCCTCGATAGGGATTATCAACCCTCTCGAGCGCACCCGTGACGCGGTGACGTAGGCGGCTGTGATGATGGCGCATGTTCAATGCGGGCACGTATGGCTAATATCCCGCATTGACCGGGCACTGGCACTGTGTAGTCTGGAGCAGGTTGTCTGGCGGTACCATTGTCACCCCGAGTCTGGAATATTTTTCTCGGTTGGTGGATTATAAGTATACATAGATGGACCTTGATCAGTGATGGCCTCTGATATCATCATCATGTGCGTCGAATGGGTTTCACGGGGGTCGTGCGACGTTGGGGAAACTCAGACCTTAGAAGGGACTAATCAAACTGAGCAACGTCATATGGGATTGCGCAAGAGGGTATGTAAACGTAACGAACGGAAGAAGCATGACAAAGCATCTAACTTAATGCTCAGAGATCAGGTCCAGTTTTGAAATTCAAGCAACAGAGCAGCCAACTGAGAGTCAAAGGGAGAAAGCAATGGAAGCCGGTCCGATAGAATTTGAGAGGGGAGGGGAAAAGAAATATGGTACATGAGTGATAGACGGAAAGATAAAATGGACAAAAAGAAGATTACCTACGAGGTGATGGCCGTGATCAGTCTCTGCACGGACGTTATGAATCAGAGACGTACCAGCCAAGCCCGATAAGCATCCTCTATACCCCGAAAGAAGCCAAAAACAGAATTAGCGATGCCGCGCGTTCATGCCCAAAGGCTGATGCATCCGCATCTAACTAGGCGTGAACATAAGATACAACAAATCCACCGTCAAACTTGACGGCGCGACGAAATGGTACAAAATCCACTAGGCACACTGGGCGGTGAAGTATGTTAACGTGAGGACGAGATGGAGGACGGTACTGTATAGCACCGCTGGGGGATGGGGAGAGGTGAAAGGAGCAATGCCAATGCCAAACAACCTGAGATATAATGATCAACGGGGATGTACGAAGCATTGCATGGGAATAGAGCGACGTACCGGGCGCAGCATGCCACACCGGTAAATCGTGATTGATGTTGAAGAAATGTGTATAACATGATGCGTTGTCCGAGCATTAACGACCCTAGTCAGGAGCGGGGAGTTTGGTACCGTAGAGTTGAATAACTGTGGAGGGTGTAGAGCCAAAGGGGAGATGGGGTTGGATGAAATGTGATAACAGGGGATGGTGCAAAAAGCATGAGCAAGTATGGACAGCGAAGATAGCGGAAATGAAAGAGCGAAGCCACCGTCGGATTGGGATGGAGCTTGGCGAAACGAGACACCGACTGAGTGCACTGGCTGTTTTTTTTTCAGACCGCGCAATTTCAAGATACGAGAAAAGGCGCGAGAACTTGTACCTCAGCCATGGGTATAGTCAGGTAGCGCATGATAGTGTCGTATCGTGCATAATCGAGCTGGCTTGAAACTGACCCAGGGGAACAGCAAGGTGTTCTCTCAAAAGGTAGCACGAAATAAGCAGGATGGAGAACGAGAATATCCGTAGAAGACGCATCGAAGAGCGAGGAGCGGGGCGTGATAATCACCGCTCTGCACTCTCCCTAGCAACCTTCCCCAGGCGCATACGCGAGTACGCATACACGTCCGGCAGATGGGTGCGCTTACCACGCCTCGACGTCTACGTGTCGACTGATTTTCTCGACACCAGCTCCAAGTGCGGTTTTTCTCCCAGCCTCCTGTGAAAATTGTGTTTATATTGTAGATACTCAGGTAATTGTAGATCACTCACCCTAGCTTCGTCCTCGTCCTCCTCGTCCTCATCTTGCTCTTGCTCCTCATCAGAATCAGAATCACGACCCAGGTCCTCTTCATCATCACCGGAGGAAGACGCGCTTGCGGCTATCTCTTCTGTTTCCACGGGGCTTGACAACACCTCTTTCCCAGCCTCGTCCTTATCCTCACTTTCACCACTCTTTGACGAGTGAGACAAGCACAAGGAGAGTATTCTTCCATGAGAGTGAGAGTGTTTATGCGTCAGGTGAGGTGAGAGTCGGATGGCAGTAAGTACGTGATGCTCATGATCGTCTTTGGGTGCGGGGGAGACGGGGGAAGTGGAGGGATGTGAAGCAACTGTGGGTTCGGCCTTTACCGGGGACGGAGGAATAGCAAGGGTCTCTTGAAGTTCCAAGGAAGGCGACGATTTCGAACTTAGATCTGTTGCACTTGTCGATCTTGAACAGAGTGGGGACGTTGCAGGAGTTGTCACATTCGTAGTTGTGACAGACATTGATGCAGTTAATGAAGCGATAGTAGAGATGATAGATGCGGTCATGCCCGTGTCCGTCGAATCGCCGCTCTTTCTCCCCTCCTCTTTCTGTTCAACATCTTTTGCTGCCTGTTCCAGACGGGCTTTCGCCTCCTTTTCTGCTCGACGTCTCTTCACCCACCCCATGCCACTTCCATCATCGTCATCTGCACCTCCGGCACCAACATTACCCATACCACACTCAGGGGCCTCTGACATTTTCCTGCGGACAGCGGGAGTGTGTGCACCGCCGGGGGGTGAATTGGTACGATGTGATGCAGAAGTGGGCCCGAAGGCAGTACCAGCGAGCAAGGCACCACCATGTTCACTGCGCTGGAGCCCCTTCCATATGTCGTTGCCAAGGCCTTCAGAGGCATGCACACTACCCATGCCACCGTAACCCCACTCTACGAACTCGGGCTCATCATGAACGTTCGCAAAGGGATTTGCGAGTGTTTGAGCTTATAAAGAGTATGTCAACTTGACTCGAAATTCAAAAAAATGCACACATGCACGTACCAGCATATCTCTTTGCGCCATATATTCTGCCGTTCAACATCTTGACGTGTTTTTTCGGGGCTCCTATTCCTGGGCTCGTACTTGGACGGTGAGACTCGGCAGACAGCATTTTGGTTGAAGTGGTATGTCGGCCTCCTCCAGCACCAGGTGTCGAGGAAGACGAAGATGTACGACGAAGCTTTGCATCCGAAGCAGCCTTGTCCGGGTCATGAGAGGAAGCGAGACTATCACCCCAATCGCGTTTTCCGTTGCCTAATTTCGTACCTGCACCTGAACCCGTAGAGGCAGCGCGGCGAGGAGGGGAGGGGGCACGGGGCCGGTTTCCACTACCCGAACCCGAGCGAGCACGGAAGAGAGACTTCGTACCAAAGGGGAGGATGTCCTCTGCAGAGATACGGGATAGTTTCGATGGTTGGGCGAAAGGGGAGTTTGGAGCAGAGCTAGTGGCACGGTTAAATGAGGAGATGGAGGCGTTACGCGAACTTGGCAAAGATGCTGACTGGGAAAGAGGGGACGAGTCAGGAGTGGAGAAATGTATGCGACGAAGGAAAGCAAAGGGACGGAGGAGCTTTGAGTTAGGCTTGACGGGTCTGTTTTGAGGGGAAGTGCCTTGAGATACGCGGATAGTAGGTGTAGATTGTGCACTTGAGATGGAGGAGTCGGGAGAAACGGAGGGAGAGAGGATGACGACGCCATCAGGGAGGGGTGATGAAAAGTTAGGAATTTCAGTTGGCTTGGAAGTGGGCTGTGCATCGTCGGGGTGAATTTGGTCAAAGAGCTCATCTCTTCGAGGATCTGGGAGAGGGGCGAATCGTATTCTGGGTCTGGAAGGAAGTGAGCTGGTTCTTTGAAGGTCAAGACAAGATCCGGAGGTGGAGGAGGAAGATGAGGATGAAAGGTCGGTAGTGAGGGCGGGAAGTGGAGTTGAAGTAGGGGATGGGGAGGGGGATGGCTGAGGCGGGGAACGGAGAAGTATTGATGGACCCATTGGAGAGTGGATAAGAGCCATGGAGGACGGGAAAGTTGAAGAGGGAGAGGAGGAGTTGAAGTTGACGAAGACAAGAAGAAGAGCAGCTATGGAGCTAGTGTCCGAGACTGTATACCAGTTAACTCACTCCTCTTTCCTTTTTCTATACACATACATAACAATCAACACTCCCCGGGGTCTTTGATCTTGAACAGCAACCCCGATCTGAGATCCGCATCTCGGATCCTTGCCGTAATATGACTCTCTCACTCACTATGTCATGCCAGTACGAGTCTGTCTCAATCCCACTTACTTAGTTTCAAATACAACAGAACAAGTTACACTCCAGTGTCCACTCGTCGCCCGGCGCGAGTCTAACACGCAGTTCCCGGACACTGTCATCCAGTTTACTTCCGCGTTCGGAACCTGCCGTGCCCACCGCAGTCTAAAACACGCGGAAAGCTTGACGCGCCCACGATGACTCACCTTAACTCAACGCGCGTCTCGGACCAACACCTTATTTGCCCGCCTTCACTTGCAACATCTGAGAAACGTGCGTTCTCTCGGGCAGATTGCCTCGCCATCAATCAAGAAACGAGCCCACTTTCTCCCACCACCTCGGACAATCTCCTTTTGCGAGATGATTCTAGCGTTCTCGTCCTTCTACAAGCATCTGCAGGGAGTCATTTGTAACGTAACGTTGGAAAGCGTCTCGTCAGTATTCATGCCCTCATATGCCACGCCATAAAGAGGAACATGGGGGCTCCAGATGAAGTTCCATGTACCACAGCGTCCCTCTGACCTTCTTTAATCCTCTACAACTCCCATCAATACAATTCGTACTTCGACTTCCATTCTTTTAGCTTGCAACCATACCGCTTCCGATTTACCCGCTCGCGAGGCCCACGCCATGGCAACCCAACGCTTGCTCACCCCTTCTCAATATTTTTTCCGTGCCCGTGCCTATCACTTCGACTCGGCATTCGCCCGCCGCTGTCAATCGCCCTCCGTCCGTCGGGGCAGGCTTCACCTCTTTCGGCGCGCCAGCGATGATCATTTTTGAGTTCACTGCCAGGAGAAGAAAAAAGTCAGACGAGCGTCGCGACCCGCGTTCTGATGCCAACTCGCATCGTTTTGTTTCATCTCTACGCATTATAACGCTGTACCTGGTCTCAGTCATACTCCTGCTTGGCATGCTTGCTGTCTCTCACATGGCCTTTGTCCATGACGACAACAAGGACCCCAATAAACACAAATCATTTCTCGCATTCGATTTCCGGAGATTTCGAAAGGAAGCAACCTCGGCTGTCGTTCCCCACCCCTGGGCATCCTCCGAGCCAATATCCTCGGCGGTCAACCCACCCTGCCGGATTCACGAGGATGAATACATAAACACACGACTCGAACGTTCGGGGGTGCTGTTCACAGATTGCAAATACAGTCGGTATATGTGCGTTATCAACAGCTTACCCCGTCACTGACTTAGTGTTACGAGAGAAGTCAAACCAGTATTTTACGAAGATTTTACAATGAAAATAGTCATTTCTCGGACACAAAACCCGCAAATGAGTGATAAGTTGCTCCTCAGTATCAGCATCTCGCTATCTCATTATGTCACGCCTCCCTCCTTTTCGCGCAATGGAAGCTCAGTGCTGATGAGATGCTGCGAATCCCGCTTGGTATAGTCAGCCATGCCCGTCGCACGTGTGTACACACAGCCCGAGGGACATGAGAAGATCAACCCGATAACATATCACCGACCCTATTGCCCATGTGAAGAAGAGCGCGGGGATAGATATTAGAACCTAGGATTCGTCCACGACCAAAAGAAGGATAAGTAAAAGGTTAGCAATTAGAGATAACGTTCAGCGCTGACAAACTTCTCACTCATCGCTTCACCTTTTCTCATGACGCATCCGAGAATGACGTTGCCATTCCTTGTTGCTGTGCTACACAAGACCAGATTCATTTCGACCTTGATATGAAGGGTCACAACATGCCACTCTTGGGCTGCGCACCACAGGTCACGGCGTATCTCGATAAACGTTCGAATCGCATCCCTCTCCGACTCCACCCCTCTCTCCAGAACAACTTCTCGATCCAATTTCGGCATTCTACTCCTCACTTGCACGAGGTCCAAGCGATTCGAACCCCTTCGTCGTTCAGGAATCCAGGAACTTCCAAACGCTATTAACCGAACGGATTCGCCCAGAGCCCGGGATTTGGGAGTTGCCTCTACCACGGCGACACCACGCCCATACAACATTCCCCGCTAGCTCCAAACTCCACAAGGCTTCGTTCTTTCTAGCATTAATAGATTTGTTTTCGATGTTTGCATTCGCACTCACAAACGTTCGATCGCACCAAGCTTCATTCCGGACCTTTTTGTCATCGGGAAGACCGAGGAGGACTCGTAATTGCAAGGCCCAAGGACGTGCATTGGAGATAGTAATCATGCCATCCCCGCTTCCGCACCACGTCCTCACGATACTTCTCCTCATCTTACGGTATCTCAAAGACGCTTACTCATGTTGATCTAGTGGCTCAGTAAGAATGGCGTCGACTCACGCTTGGTGCATTTCCACCGCCACAGAACGATGCTCTTGTCCGTCAGTTATCCCAGGGGGTATAATATTAGGCTGTTTTGGGGAACGGGTCACTACACGGGCATCATTGACCCGTGACCCGATCTGCATCGTCGTCATATCTATGTTCGCACTCACCCCGGCCATCTAGTATTTCTAGAACACGACTGATACGCTGCGCGGGAGTTGATGCTTTGATCCCCATGTCATACACTCCTTATCATCTCATCGATCGTTCGAGCGATACACGGAGGTACCAAACGGGAACTATCGATTATCGATGACCATCTCATATGTACATGAAAAGATACAGTAGTCCATCCCGGAAAAGTCCAACCCAATCTCCTCTCAATCGACTATCCCCGCCATAATAAACATGCGCCCATCTCGGCTCGATCTTCTTCCAAGATTTGATACGACTGCATGCCATAGTACCATCCTGACAGTGCTGACACGGTTCGCGAGCTATCGGTCTCACTTGCCCAACCGAACTTTTTGGATAAGACTGAGTATGAGCGCCCTGTTCACGTTTCGTCGCTCGATGACCCCGACGGGAATGTTCCGAGTTCGAAGAGACAATAGAGGGACAGGTACGACCATGTTCTTCTTCTTCTTTCTCCATTATTGTAACTCACCGAAAATAGTTTTCAGTGCTGAGAACACGTAATGATAAATGGAAGGCCCGGCCACTTTCTCCTTTGTAAGTACTTACTATGATAGATAAGTTGCACTGGAGTCTGGCGGGCTCGACAGCTGCCACCAGGCGGCAGGTTCCACATGCGTGTACGTTTCTACTGCGGCAGGAGAAGATGGCGGCGGAGCGCATACGCAACCTAGTCCGGATGTTGTATCCGTTCCCGCGACCCCGTCCATTTCATACTCGGGATCTGAGAGTGTCTCGCAGCACCCCAGGCACCGGTGGGTGGTTGATACATGCTTGTCAGTGTCACCCCTGCCGCTTACGTGCCACAATGTCTCGCGGCGGGAACACATATAGCAATCTCATTCACGTTTGAAGATACTGTACGTCTCAGAGGGCGCAAATAGGGGATGAATTCCGGGGTTGTGAGCCACCTATTCAAAAGCTGGGTCATCTGAGCGACGCGATTTTCAACTTGTCAAAGTTTACGTTCACAACCGGCGCAATCAGAAAAAGCCTGAGTGGGCGAAGAAAGCCTTGGATACCTCAGTGAATGTCTACCCCCATTCAGTCACCTTCTACTTGGAAAACCTTGTCTCTTGGCATTCGCACCACGGGCTCTACTTAAGGCTGACAAGGCGTACAGCCGGGGTCTTGGTACAGTCTTGGTTAGCATATAGGAGTCGACGTTTTAAAACCGACTCTTGGCAGACCGCCTGGAGGGTGTGTGTTGTTGTTGTTCGAGAATATGAACGCCACTCCACTGGGTTTGCAGGATGATGTCGTTGTAAGCAGAACGCACGTTTATGGGCGGTGTTTGACTCGTGTTTGATCTAGAAAGCAGGGAGGCTGGGGTATAGGAGAAACATGGTATAAATGTGCGAAAATGTGATTACGGAGAGGAATGCGTGAATGCGGAGGGAGTATCGTAAGGAGCCAACAGCTGGCTGGATGATCAGAGGAGAGTATGCGTACCAGTCAGGGCATGGTGAAAGAACTAGCCCCGCACGCTCATCCTGGCTGGAAACGATCGGGTCGCAGCTACGACTGAGCAGTGACCTCGCCCAAGTTGAAATCGAATTGTATTCAGATGTGACGGCGATACGGTGAGCATTTGCTTTGAATCATCATCCGCTCATCAAGTGAAGCTGTGAAATTGATAGGGGCGCAATCCGTTCGGGTTACGCATGGTCAGACGTACGTCACGGCAAACCAGTGCAACGTACACATACCTCAGGGTGAGGGTGTCGGATCCGACTATATATTGAAATGGCATGGACGAAAGATGAAATGACCCTTGACGCATTGCATGGAGAATCACCACTAAGTACGCCGGAAGTTGCTGCAGGTGACGACTCGGGTTCCGAAGTCACAGAGGCTCACACGGCTTATGAGACACGGGTCAACGAGAGTGGTTCCGAGGAGATCGGTTTCATCATATGAACTGTCAGCCTGAGATGCATTTGATCCAGTTGACTGCCAGTGAGTCGAATGTCCTGTTGGTGGGCTGAAAGTCGTCTACTCTCATCTGATAGGTATGTGCGACAGCCGGCAATAATGACGCGTCGCCCTCGACGGTTGCTCAGGCCAAGTGCTGGATAACAATGTGAGGCCTTAAGGCAAAAACCAAAGTCGATGGCAAAAATATCGCACCGTAAAGTCTGACGGAAACGCAGAGCCACTGACCACATCATGTGTGCTTCAAGCTGGACAAAGGTGCCGGAGGTCAAGGTGGGGTGAAGTGCTGCTTGCAGCCACTCGCATCTTATTGAAACTAGCACCCGGTGGGGCGGGAGAAAGTAAAACATGTCTCTTGGTACTGTGTAGAGGCTTGTAGAGGGTATGACTAGGCGGGCAGTGAGCTATTTGGGCAGTTGGTCTGCGAGAAAATCAGACTAACCAGACCCACCAATAAATCAGAGCTCCGTGAAACTATTCAGACCCTCCGAGACAGACCTCTGATGGGTGCTAACTCGTTCTGAAGCTTGACATATGCAGCACTGCTTCGACCTGGGAATAGTTCCCGGAAACTCCAAACCTGTGACGAACTTGAATCCCCCTGACTCCCCCTGACCATGGCAATTGCCAACTGAACCCACATGTTCCGATCTGAGGGTACAGTCACACCACCAGGCTGCGTGATCTACAGAAATATCAGCCAGTGCATGGGGATGAAATGTGAGGACGGAGAGTGGATGACGATTGGCTGGGCACGTCAAACACGAGGTACATTGGCAGTCAACTTGAGGCTACCATTGTCCGACAGTTATGTGTACGGGGTCCCAGTGGGGTAAGCAAGGAAAGGCAGACTCAACTGTGAATTAGTTGCAGCACCTGAATTTTAGTCCGGCGTAGTCTCAACTCCAGGCCATCATGTGGCCCATGGGGCGAAAGACCTCTATGTGAGAAGATCCAACGATAATTAGTCCATAATGAGCAAAGCAAGCCATGGAGTACGTGGATTGAAGACAATGCCCAGGAGTCGTGTACGAGAAACTTCGAGAGCCCGTTGGTGAAGTTCCGAACATACCGGAGCCACCGCGACAACCTGACAAGACGAGACACAACATAAGACAACTTTTTCGAGGCAGGACAAAGGTCCAATATCAATACGAATGAGAGAGACTGAACCCGCACTATATACATTGTCCAGACTCCCAATCGATATATGTATGGTATGCAAGGTGAAGTAATAAACTATCAAGACAGACGACAACAAGCGCGACGAATACATGTGTACACACCGTACTCAGTTGGCTCGTACAAAGTCATAGCTAGGTGGTGCCGTACCTGGCACTGTCGTCTCTCCATCTCCGAGCTCGCCCAAATGCGCACGCAACTCGGGGTCGTTCATACCCGTGGTACTCGCACCTTGTGGATTCGCCAACATCCGTTCTAGCACGCGTGCAACAACGGGAGCAGGAACGTTGTTGTTGAACAAGCTATTAACAAAGTCCGCCTGCTGGTCTGTCAAAACAGCACCCTGGTTCATAGCCAGGCTTGGTATTGCGGAGGCTTCCGGACGACGGCTTAGGCTGTATCTTGCCTTTTCATTGGGGTAGTTGGCTGGTAAGGGTGCAGGTGGTGGGGTGGATTCCTGAACATGACTGGAAGCGGATGCTACGGCTCCAGTGGCGCTTGAAACCGGTGCCGACGATGTAGAGCTGTCATTGCCACTCGACATGGCACGTATATGGGCCAAGTTCGCCATGGGAGACTCTCGAGCCAGCAAGTTGGACGCAGAGCCCGAGTCCGAGTCCGTCCAGGACTGCAAGGGACGGGATCCTCGGTCCGGAGGACTTGTAGGCACCGCAGCATACGTGGCGAATGGTGGCCCACTCACGGTGTTGGTGTTAGTGAACCTTGGTTCAACTGGGGGCGGGAAGGTGAGTGGATGGGGCCTCTCTTCGAGTAGTTCTGCTTGAAGGCGACGCCGACGGCGGAAACAAAACCATGCCAGGCCCAGGAGTGCTAGCAAGCCGACAACTCCCCCAACTACACCACCAGCAATAGCAGCGATGTTATTTCTACGAACATGCATCGTCAAGCAGCAGGCGATTGAAATGTGAGTGAAATCTCACTTTGGGGAGCTTGAGGATGGACCAGGAACATCCGTACTGTTCCCAGTGGCTGTCGGATTAGGCGTCAACGATGTCTGCACCGACGCGATAGAGGGGGCGGTCTGGGCAGAAACAGCGGGATTCGAAGCGTTTGCAGAAGAAGTGGCGCCTGTTTGGGTCCCCGAGGTCTGTGGATTAGCTGATGACGGAGAGGGTGTTGGAGATGGAGATGGACTGGGGTTTGGACTGGGACTTGGGCTCGGGCTGGGACTCGGATTCACTATAGCTTGATTGACATTGATATAGTCCAACATCATCCCACTAAAACCGCCATTCCAATCAAGGACCGTCATAATCGCAGAGTGTGTTCCCGAGGGCAGGTTTTGTACATTGAAGAGCGTGACACGAGGAATATAATACTGTGGGGCTGGAGGTGCGCCAAGAGTCGCTGTGCTCGCGGTCCCACCGTCGATTGACAGGGAGGCAGACATGCCCTGGGGACCGGCTTGTAATACATAGATGGTTATGCCAGAACCTAGTAATGTGTCAGAATGAGATATGTTTTCTTGGGATGATTGAAAACTTGGGCGCTTACCTGAGAACGAAAATTGCACGGCACAATTGTTCGATGTACTACATGCAGCATCTAGAACGCGATGTCAGCTCAATGTCTGAAAGTATCGTTATCGATCGGCTACTTACAGGTGCTACAAAAGGACAGGTCGTCATAAACATCGACTTGACATACACTGAGGTATTTGGGGCACTTACTATGTGTTGTCATAACAGTCAGCAGACGAGATGGTCTGCATCGTTCCGTTGGGTAATCGAAGTTCCAACACTTCTCCTGTATCTGAACCAAATGGACCCCATACTGGTCCAGCAGGGTTCTCGGAAAATTTGAGTATTGAATAGTTGCTATCGTCAATAGTGTAATCTGCACAAACGAGTGGAAGGGATGTATAGATGACAAAAAACAACAGGAAATGAAGCTTGATCATTCCGGAGAAAGAGGTGGGCCCCATTCGCCTCGAGATTCGAACGTAGCAAATAGGTGGAAGGAGCCTAGGGATGGGAGGTAAGTACTACAAAGGTTACCCATCATGCATCATGTCGCTATGCTGGGATGGGAAAAATGGACAATTCGAGCATCCACTCATAACGTACAAAGTTGTCCCAAACTCCCAGCAATGCTGTGCCTATCAAC
>JBBPJZ010000346.1:0-22915 GCA_038089015.1 Chalciporus aff. trinitensis | reverse complement strand
GATCGAGGTACATGGTTGGGTTGGGACAGCTGTAGCCTTGCGCACAGTTATTCATGTTGTCGCCGGGCCTGAGGAAAGAGCGTGAGTTCTCTGTGGACCAACAACGCTAGCCAAAGGAGTCTTACCATGCGCCAAGACTCTTCTCGGGGACGATCCGCATAACACCTGCAATGTTATTCTTGCGTGGCTGTACGTAGGTAACGTATGGCATCCTAGATGCAATAGCATTTGAGGGCATGCGTTCTGATGCTTGGAGGGCACTTACGTGTCTTGCATGGGCTGCTGCCAGTAGTGATACATGATGTGCGTCTGGTCCATCATGCTAGCAAGGCCATTACAGTCAAGACGCTCAATGACACATCGTTCCCACTTACTGGTCCCATTTTCCTGCATGAAAGTACAATTAGAAGGGTTTTTGCAAAATGTTTGGAGACATTACCATCGAGGATCGTGTGATACTCTAACTCCAGATTGTAGTCTTCCTGGAACAACGCTTCTACCTTGCTAGCATACTCGTTGGCGCTCAATCTCGCCTGCGACGCATACAAGTTGTTCTAGGATCCAACCCATAAGCATGAGTATCAGATCAAACGGAGGGACAGCAACGAAATACGCACTATTCCAGCATAGATCCACATCGTTGCAACGGTGTGACTAGCAGCGACAGGGTGCTGAACAAGCTCAAAGAACGCCGGCTGCATGGCGAGAGACACCTTATTATAAATCGCCGTCGACGCATTCAGCACGGCATCCCACTCCTGCAACATGATCTCCGCCTCGCGATAGTTGGTCAGACTGTACGTCGTCGAGTTGAGCATCTCCGGTTTCCTTCTCGAGTTGTACATCGAGACATTGGCGATGATCTCCGTGATCGTCTGAGAATCGGCATTGGAGAGAGCGAATTCACGTTGGGCCCAGCTGTAGACGAAGGTGTTGAGGTTGTCTGGCGTCCAGATGGAGGCGTTCCAGCCGTAAGTGATGAAGAACTCGGTTTGCATCTCGTAGGGCTTGAGATCACCAACGTTGAGGATCCAGATACGAACGGCATTACGGTCGACTGCGATAGACATTTGATCATAGGTCTATTGCCCTCTTTAGTTTAACGTCGTTTGAGTAAGACAAGGAATGGTTTACCTTGGCCATTTGGGAGCTCTGAGGGCCATAGTGAGTTCAAGGGTATGTATCGCAATGTACGGAACATCTCACAGTTATCCATTTGTAATCCATGGGATCACCGACCTAAAGGATGCGTCAGGACATCGATTGCTACATATGGGGGCCAGCACCTACGTAGTCATACTACCCAAGGTCAACGTTAGCGATTTCTGAATTACATAGCATATAGCGAACGTACGTGATAGTAGACACCGGCACCTCCGGTTCTGTTCCGCTCATTATAAACAGGGTATCGTTCAACGTTGCCATAGCTGATCAAGACCGCATCAGCAGTCTGTCCTTGATTATTGATCACCCCACTCACTTGTCGTCTGTCCACAACAATGTAACGTCATCTGGAACTTGGAGACCAGCGTCGTAGTACCCAAGAACCTCTTTATCTATCGACCGGAGTCAATCTCAGCTAAACATTGATGGCGAAAGAAGAATTTCAACTCACACAAGCACCACATTTGTGGGATGGTCGTGATGTTCGTTCCGTTAAACGTGTTGGTTAAAATCTGTCGTTGGTCAGCAATGACTTCTTGAAGCAACGCCACGTTGGTCGATGCGGACATGGGCACTATAATGGGCATGGGGGGGGAACCAGTCAATATGTAACACGAAAGGCATGAATGGCACGCACAATCGCCTGCGCCTCGCATGCCGACAGTGTAGATGTTCTCGTAAGGTTTGCCACGCTCAGCACCAACGACCCAGAAATCGTAGATGTTTTGTTTGTTGACGCTATAGTCCCATGGCCCAGAGCCAAAGATGTTCCATTCCACTGCAAGTAGCAGTAAGGAATCGGCAAACACGGGCATGGAAAATCACCTTACCTGGCGTAGACCGCATGATAGGTTCCTCGTGACTGTTAGCACGACCTTAGCACTCAAGCCTGCTGGGATTGTAATTGACACACCTAGTTCCCATTACGATACCGTAAAAGTCGGCCCAGTATTGGTTAAGAGGGTCGTCAACCCCAAAAGCACTGCCCGCGCCAAAGTAAGGGAATAATCTTTGATACAGCTGTTCGTAGCACGAACCTACTCCACATCGCTAGCAGGCCGACGAGATGAGCCAACCAGAATTATGCTAACATCGCGGAAAAACTCACCTGGCCACAAGTAATTTGCCTTGAATCTGAGCATCAATTCAAACCTTACAGACGCATTGCGAGTTAGTGAAGGCTACAAAGTCGGAAACATGCCGACATAATACTCACACTTTCGTGTAGAACATAGAGTTGAACGGTGAGCCAGTGTAATATGCGCCAGTACCGTTTGAAAACTTCTCCATTGCCCAGTTCTGCAACGCAGGTTGTTCATCGTTGAAGAAGATACCACGATACTTGACGGTCGGAGAACCATGAGCACATCCAGATGCTGCAACGTACACAGCTGAACTCTGCTTGACAGGTACATCGGCCCACCTATACACATAGTCAAAGTCATGTGGACAGTCAAAGAACCAAACAACACTCAAGAACGTACCAGTACCATGGGGAAACACCTTAACACCGAATCCGAGGAGTTCAGCCTTCTTCTCGTGAGAGTCAACGGAAAGTTACTCACCAAACTGCTCAGAGTGATCGTAAAGAGCGTAGATGGTGCCACGTTTGTCAGCACCTATCATGACATACGCAGTCTTCACACCCGGAAGTGGATTGGACACCACTCGTGTCATGAACGCCTCCCACTGTCCCTCGATTGAGGAAACATCCAAATTCGTCTGATTCAAGACAGCATCAATCAATGGCGAATGACCGAGCGTGCCGACAAGGATAGGGTAAGAGTTGGATGGGACAGAAATCGAGGCTATGGATGAGGAGGTGATGTTGTTCAGTTTTGGCATCGCCCCCGTGACCCTTTGGATATCTGCTGCAAAGTTGGTTGTTGCAAGCTGAACACCACCCCAATCCTCCGACGAGTAGTAAATTGGTGCAGCTTGACCGTTTGAAGCAATGGCGAAGTCCGTCGAAGTAGAAGATGTATCAAAAGAGACACAGGTCATTTGCCCAATCGCATGGGCCCCACCCACCAGGGCGGCAACCCCGAAGAAGGCTTTCGGGGAAAGCATAACTGCTTGAAGAGGCGAGAGAGCGTGCTCACTGAGAGGACATTTGTGCGTTGTAGCTATATACAACAAAAAATGGTGACGAGAGGCCCCCCTTGAGTCGCATGACGCGGTCACGCACCCATGGATAAACCTCGGCCCCGCATAATGAGATGAGCATTAAGCGTCACCCTGAAGATCGACCTGAGTCTGTGAGTTCATTCAACACATGGCGAGAAGCCCCGGACCGCAACTTCCGTTTGGAGATAAATTTGTTCACTCCGATGATCGAGTTTCCTGTTCTTAACAACCTTCAAAGCCTGGGGAGCCCTCGTGATCCACGACTCCAACGAAGGGATTCGGCCTGGCAGAGAATTTTCATCTTGGCCTGTATTCGGAAGGGCTATCCAAGGAACAAAGCTTCGCACGTTTCTTGGAATGCATGAAGGCTGGGAAGAATTCGATAATGTAACAGGCTTGGTGGAAAAATATGAGATAGAAACATAACTTTTACAGCGATAACAACGTGTGCACTTCACTCTGAGGCTCGATTGCTTCCTATTGTGCCTATCACTTCAGTGGGAGGTTCGCTCTGATCAGTTCTTCCGACCCCTTCATCATCTGCCAAGAACTCGGCTGCTGAGGGACCATCGTCCTCAGAAAGGCGAATTCGTCCCTCCTGCGTAGTCCATGTCTTCAGTCTAAGGAGATGTCAGGGTCATGTCGTATTCCCAAGCTTGAAGCACGTACTGGTGTGAGACGACTGCGCGCAAGCTGCTTGCGCGTCTCCACAAAAGATACAACAAGCCCAATACACAGATGGTCACGAAAAGTAGCACGCCGACATTTCCAATTGGTTCTGGTTTATTGCCCTCTCGAGGGTCTGAGGTCAAAGGGTGAAGTGTGAGCGGACTACCGACATAAGCAGCGACTCCCTCACTCCCTGGTGTTCCGACTGGGGCCATTGAGCTTGTGGATCGTCACGACGTGAAGTAGTGGCAAAACAACGATGATGACGGTCTATGAAACTGGTATTTGTCGTCTCGAAGGACAGTCGTCGTGTGCTGCCGGTGGTAGTTTGGAGGCCATGATGCATATGGTAGTAATGGTACCACCCGTTTCGGACTTGGCCCCTGGGAGCCCTCAGCCGGCGGCAAGCTGCGGCAACTCCGGAGTCCGAAGCCGGAATCACCAAGTGTACAGCTACAACTATTCCATGGTCTACGAAAATTTTAGTAGGTGAATGACTCTGCTATCTGTGGAGTTCGCTCCGGACTTTGCGCAGGATTATAGAGTAGGCCACACCCATCACAACCCACTTGACAGCGACGGGAATGCTCCGCGTGTACTCTGGCCTACTCTTGCGCTCGTCCGTAATGTCGGAGTTCTTCCTCATTACGTTGTTCATACCGATTCGTCGGAGGGACTGTTGGTCTTCAACGACATGTTCTCAGCAAATTTCAGTACTCGTGTACTCTGTATTGGACTCCGACTTGACTGCTAGAGGTATCAATGATGAGATAATACCGTGTTCGCCCACACATGCGGCAGCGGAGTTGCTCCTTCCCGCAACCATCCATGTCGGTCAAAGTATTGATGTCACTGTCCCTTTTACCTTCTTGCATCCGTAGCTGTGTCTTCCGCCCGTACTGCAAGCCAACCTGCCTATAAAGTTTGGCCTTGTTTGACAGCCTATGAAGTTTGGCTTTGTTTGACAGCCTATGAAGTTTGACACTTCATAGACAATCAAACACGACCAAACTTCATAGGCAGGTTTAAATTTATAGGGTACACGGATATCACTACTTCAGTCACCCGCCAACATCTGCATTTTCCCTGAAACGCAATACAGCTGAATTGACATAATGCTACGAATAAAAACAAGATACATGGCAGCAGATAAAACATCTCGGGTGGACGGGGTATACATGCATAAACGTCGGAGTATCAGTGAAAATAATAACGTTATAGTGAGTGCAGTTTCTACCGAATGGTGTTTTTACGATCTAGTCCTTTTTTGTCATCCTTTGGGTGGCCTCCAGGTGTAGACCAAACTTTGAACATCTTGATTGTTTCTTCCACTGGGCTAACAGTAAATATGGAACATCCATCCGGTCCGATACAGGAATGTGCAATTGGAGCGCTATGACCAATGACAGATACAATTCTTTCGCAAGACGGATATGCGTGAACAGTCATGGAATTCGTGAAGAGAGTGGACGGCGACTCTTTCGGCGCAGGTGGAGAGTCGCGAAGACTTTGAGACGTTGTCCAGGATGAGCCATGTGTGCTCAACAGTTCCTTGCAATGCGGTGACCAATGGAGCGAAGTAACGTTCGTCATGGTCCTGATGGTTTCAGGGGGGGAGGTGGACGAGAGCTTGTTGATATCGAAAATTTGGATCGCACCATCCGGAAATGTTCCACCAGTCGCGATAAGATCGCTGTGCCAAGGACTCCATGCGATGGCCTACAACACGTTAACAAGAACATGGTGCAAGAAAGGTTAGTCTCACTTTCACGGGTCCTTCATGTTTTGCGAGGAGTCTTTTATCACCAGAGGTCAAGTAATTGCCGGCTCGTTGATCCCAGATTTGAACAAATCCCGAGTGGTCGCCGGTTGCTAGATACTTGCCATCTGGCGACCATTTGACTCCGTGAACGTGTCGTTTGTGGCCCCTCAACTGAGAGATCTCCTTCGGAGTACGAACATCGAAGAGAGACACCCGTCCATCCTTTCTTCCGACCGCCAACACACTCTCGTTCCAATGCATACCACCAACAGGTGCTTTATCATCCGACCAATCGGCCACCTGCTTCAACGACAATGCATCCCAGACACGGACAATACCCGTCATTGTTCCAAGACCCATCATATGCGACTCCAGTTCACCGCGCCAGTCGATGCTATGCACTGGGCCATCGTCTGGGGAGACGCGACATAGATGTATGATCGCACGGGTTTCAAGGTTTTGGTAGTACACGTCAGATTTAAACGCCACTCCGATGCAGTTCTTCCGGGACCATGACATGGAATATGCGTATGGGTCCCGTGAGATGCCTGGTCCATCCAGCGCCATCACGAATTGTTTGCGCGCGGCTAGGTTGGCTTTCGCTGAGACGGATGAAGTGGGCCGAGGAAGATTAAAGAGTTCGGATGCACTCCTACGTAGCATCGACCGGAGTTTTGTTTCGGAAGGTGAGGAAAGACCCTCGGTGTAGTTCAGGACTCGATCATCCACGAGGCCGAAAGATTTGGCGATACGATTAGTACGGGGAGTGGTATTGAGGGGTATCGATAATGGAGAATGAATAGCCACAAAGCGATCGGCCTTGAAAGGATGATGAGGAATCCATCCCGGAGTCTATGGAATGCGCGACTACTCACATCGGTCTCTTCCACAGACGTTTCGGAGGTGGAAGGCATTCCAAGTTCAGCCTCAAAGTCTAGGGAAGCAATGGAAACGCGTCTCCGCTTCCTAGCGGAGAGTGTGTTTGAAAGAGTGGCTCTGGAGGGCGTGCGTTTCATGAGTGGCACTGTACACTCCCGATGGGGTGTGACAGGAGTGGGATCACTACAGTATGGGGTCAACTTCACGGCCTGTGAAAAGAGCTATGATACTCAACGGTGTCATAGTATGACTTGTGAGTTGTATGAATAGATATGGATCAATTGCGAGATTAGTTTTGCGGTAACCAGTGGTGGCTTTGGTTGTGCTCGGAAGCAAGTCGCGTGTGGAGAAGTCCACGCCATTTCGTAAGCAATTTTGTTTGATTCCGAGGGTGCTGCCAAACAACCCTCCCTTAGCCCCATCAACCCGGGAACTTTGGACTCTGGATTCGTCTAACATATTCATTACAAAAGCAACCCAAACGTCGCGGCAGGTCAAGCCATGAATTCAAATTTGTCGCGGCTTGACGTGCGGTAGGTTGAACGTTAAATAACCAGGGTTATTTCACTTTTCGAGAAAGGTGAAGCGGAGTTGATCCCTGCCCTGTTTTAGCCGCATTGCTCGTGTAATCCTTGTCCAGCCCAGCGGCCATTTCATCGCGATGGCTTCACTGGTCGTGTACCCGTTCGTCACGACTGCAGTGAAAATTCAATGGTTTCTGGATGCTGCATGGTTTCGCAACAGGATACTTGCAGAGTGACGGTCGGTGGTCAACCCGCTGTCCGGTCCCACCTAAAGACTTTCTCGAAAGCCCCGACTTGAAGGCGTATCGGACCGTCACAGGTTGCAATTTGTTCGTCCCCCGCCACAGGAAGGTGACCTTCGTCGCGCTCCTGTGCCTTGGCTGTCATCGTTACTGACTACCGCGCGACACATCTCTATGATGTTTTGATTTGTGGGTACCATCGCCCGCCAGGATTGGTGAAATGCACCGGGCGCTGTTTTGGCTTGCTGCGCTGTGGAGTTGGAAAAATCAGCCGCCCTATCGCACCGTATCGTCATCAAACCACTTGGCGATTTGGGTGATGAATCTCGAGCGGAGAAAGTATTTGCAGTGGGTCTGACTCACATAGGTCTGACTCACTTGCCTAGCAAATAATTTTCTTCCGCAAAATTGGTGTGTGTGTACGTCCGTAATTGCAACGGGGCTGTTACTAACAGAGATCCCATACGAATTAATAGGTACCACTCTGGGCTGTCCCCCTTGAATTCTGTTAAGGGTAAGTGCATATTATTGACTACGTAAATAGCAGCTTGAAAGGTTGTATCATAAAACAGTAAATCCGATCTCGAGGGCTAGGACTACAGTCCAGACTCAGAGAAAAAATTGCGCATACGAGCATAGACGCGAGAACGATGATGATACAATCTCAGCCGAAAAAACTGCTTCGTCATTCTTTTGGCAACACCAATCGCCTGGAAGAGGGCCGCACATATGGTTGCTGTCGTACGAACTTTTCAACCGCAAGAGGTTCTTCCATGGCCTCGATTCTTGCGATCGGTTTTTCAAGGAGACCGACATGGTCTTCGGGTGAGACAAGAGCTCTCTTGTCCCCTTTGATGCGCTTGTCGTGGCGATTTGAGGAGGATTTAGAGGAGGATTGAGAAGATTTGTACAAACGCTGCAATGGTGCGAATGCGGCAATATGCATACGAAGCATTTCCTCGGATCGGGTTATCGACCAGACCCAGCGGATGATGGCCTCTTCATGAGTCAATGCGATTGGGCTGCCCGGAGAGGGTAGACGGGGAATGATGCATGTAGTCGATGTAAGCGAGCGTGAGCAACCGAGACGACCTTTGAAAGGGTTGGTGTCAAGATTGTCGAAAATATCAGCCAAAGGTTCCCAGAAACGTTTTTCTGCCTCTTCGGCGAGGGCATCCTGATCTCGGTAATATTTCGCAGAGGACACGCTCGCAAACTTCACTCCTCCCTTTGTGATGAAAATGTCCAATATTTGGAATGTGAAGACGATGCCATGTCGCTGGATATCTGCAACGGCAGCGTACACGGCGGCACGATCAGCGTACGTTACGGCGCCTATATCTTGATGAGCACTTAGATGCTTTAGAACAGGGGGTTACATACGTCCTATCAGAGGCTCTGTCATCAGGCCAACGATGTTGCCATTCTTGGAGACGTGGGCCAAGGGTTCAAAGAAATAGTGACCCAGACGAAGCGATTGGATGAGCTTCTGTCCGCGACTCTCGGCCGCGATGTATTCGCCCCAATTATCGTTCCAGGCAATGAAGATATCGACCTCCTTGCCTGTGCACCACAATGAGTAACCCACTGGCATAGAGCAAGAGATAGTACAATACCGTCATAGATACCTTCCCAGTACAGACCATTCATAATTCGGGTGACCTGAACCATAGTATTAGTGAATATTAGGAAGTCAAAGACGTCTTTTACAGTACCTCGATTTTATCCAGTTCTACTACCTATGATATGTGAATATATGAAATATGAGAAAGGGCCCGCCCATACTCACCTTGGTCCATATTGGGCAGTTGTGCACCAAACGCTTCTTCGTGTACACCAAGCGATATGTTCCGTCCTTTTGGCGGACAAGATGGGCCCAGTTATACTCGCCGTCGAATGACATTGTATCAAGCATTGCCTGTATGACTTCCATTAGGTGGCGTGAAGCTCGCATCTCTTCGACCCAGTGGTCGACAGGCAGGTCATCATCGTAATTGATACCGGGGCGGGCAAATGGTTCAGCTTGTATCACGAGATAGTTTCCATCCTGCCGTATTTCAGAAATTCGGAAAATCAGGAGGAGAAAAAGAAATTAACCCTCCACAGCACATAGAATCTCCCCTTCTCGACGTGATTTTGGCCTGCAATATGTAGAGTCACGTTTCGCATGTCCATCTTGCGCCGCAACTGGGAAATATTCAGATTTGGCTTTGGAAAAGCTGTTAGTGGGTATGAAATTGGGCCAAATACGAGGGGGACCCACAGGTACAAAGTCCATCGTGACCGAGTTGGTGAGTGCTGGTCAACATGTGTTAAGCCTGAAGCTGTGTATGTATATCGATCAAGTCGAATACTGCACTTACCGCAATCGGAACTCACGTGAGTGGGTCGGAATTAGGTCCCGCCACAAGTTACTCTTCCGCTACATATACCTCTCAGGTAAGTGTGTCCTCGGGCAGGAAAATAACTCAGCATCGATTTCCCTTTTGCATCCCCGTTGTAGGTCCTTACAGCGCTGCCTATACGCGGGCTCGCGCATCCTGTCGAGTTTGCCCGCTTTACAAATCCCTATGTCGCCACAAATCCTAGCTCGAAATGTCGAGGATGGATTAACTCTTACCTTACCGGTGAGTGATGTTTCATACTTTATCCATTTACATGAATGACAAGCAAATCGCCCCGACATCCGCCCCGTCGTTATCCACTTCCAGCCATTATCCGTGTCGATGAGTCGTTTGAGGGTCCACTTCCCTTCACTTTTTTTCGACACGGCTCCTTGACAGATTCATGGATCTTGAAGCTCTACCTCTAGATCCTCTGTTCAATGACGCCCTTCGTTCCGGGTTATATATCAGAGGTATGTGTTCGTGAATTTCATACAGTTTGCCAAGAAATTGAGAAATATGTGCCAGCAGCTTCCCGCCTTTTGTAACTTCCATCAAACCAAGTTCTGGTTCTTAGCTCTCTGTGACAAAGCAAAACTGTCTCGCCCTTGTCCAGCGCCCACCCTTCTTCATGACGAACCTCCGAAGACCGACAAACCGTGCCCATCTTGCCCCCGAAGATAGAGTAAGTCATCCAGGCTAAGCATCTGATCGACAGACTCACTTCCCCCTTTCGGTTCTAGACTCCATCGAGGCCAGGTAGGTCTGGTGGTGTATATGCGTCGCCTCTCATCCCACAGCCGATCATGGAGTTCATTTCTTCGATATGTCCCCGGCGAAATGACCCCTTGTGTGGCGTAAGGGACATGCACCTGCCCCTATTTCCAGGCCACCCGCATTGCAGTGATCTCCCTCATTATCTGCTATCCAACAAATTTAGAATGGTATGGACCGAAGACTTTTCATTTCATCTCCACCCACCAGATCACATCAACATTGTATCGTGCGTCCTGTCCCTCGAAGCGGAATTATCTGCTAACGTGTCTCACCCAGATATCGTCAAGCATCATACACTCATCCACATATAATCTATGGTGTTATCCAGTCAATGGCACCTAACTCAATCATCAATCACATTAGCCCCCTCCACTAATTGTCACCGCCCCTCCCCCTCCAATTTCTTCTGTAGCATTCTATTCCCATCTAACTGCTCCCAGTGCTTATTGTAGCGATAGCTCTTTTACTCGCATGTTTAATCACCTCAAAATAAACTTGAGAGATTCTCCGAAACTCTTGGCTGAGCCTCCGATCGATGAAGGGGGGAAATGCTTTAGCCAGGACCCACAACATTGCTAAAGCTGAAGTGCCTAGTGACATGTTAATTAGTCCAACTTTCCTCCGCGCCTTGATGGCGCACGTCATAGTGATCACCGATCATCAATCATGACCATCAAGTCGAATCAGATACATATTATGAGTGCCTATCGATTATTTGCTGTGCAAGCGGCCCACGAGCGGGTATCATCGGTGTATCACTGCCGGACATTGTCCCGATCGTAACATGTACACCTTGACACATAATAATACAGTTGAAACAGAGTGGTCGACCTCAATTCTCACCTCAATTGGATGCCATCATTCGACGCAAGGTCCATTAAAAACCCAACTATCCCCTTCTACTCATAACGAAACACCCCTCGTATCCAGAAACGTCACTGGGGCTAAGGGTATCTCGCCATCGACCCGCGATATGTCCATTTATGTTGCCGACCAAATAACCTCGATACAGCCATCGTCCTCGATCCCCGTCGACCTACGACATGGCAACGATCAATGACAGTATCAAAGCGAAGAAGGAAAAAATCTACATAATCCTTGGAGAAGCTCACAAGGCCATCACATGGACGTACACGACCGTAAAGGTTGAATTGACCCCAGGCAGAGTGACCCTAGGGAAGATTAGTAAATATGCTTTATACAACGCGGTGGTGTACCTCTCCCAAAAAAACAATATCGACAACCTTGTTCCCGCAGGATTCAGGGGGGTGAGATTGCCGCTGATAATGGAGTACGTCCTCTCTGCCAGGTTCCCGAATCTCGACATAGTCGGACAGTTCTTGTATCCTTGTTCCTGTAGGAAAGTATGCTTTCAAAGGGTCGCCCGGTCCGATAGGATTCAATGTCTCTCGGGGGTTGAGCTGGTGGTCAGTGAGATGGTACTCGCGTAGTTTCCAAGTCTGGCGATGTTGGGCAACCAAACAGTGGTCGAGCACGCGAGGCGCACCTCCAGAGAGTAAGGAAGTGTACGCTGCAAACTCCGTATACTGAAAAGGATGTCCAATCAATTCGTCGAGTCAAACGAAATGAAGTTACCTACAGTAAAGACACCCTCCCATACACCTTCGATGGATCCCAAGGTGTATGCCTCTGAGAGTGTTTTGCGGCACACGCCTTGACCTATATTCACGCATCGTCGCCAGTCTGCGTCCCATTGCTCGCTCTGCCTCTCGTCCAAAGAGAGGCTTGCGGGAGCTTTAAGTGAATGGTTTCCCGTGTGGGTTAGCCGTGATGGAATTGATGCTCGCAATGCGAGCGTGAGAAATGAAAGAACAGCGGCAGGAGCGAGAGCCGGAGGACTCAATTGAAACGTTTCAGAGAAATGGGTAACAGAACAGACTGGCATCATCGGTCGTGGTTCGGGGAGAAATTCGGTCCAAGATGGTCGACATATCGGGTACTGTGAAGAGTTAGCGCATGAGCATGTAAGGAGAGCGAAGATCAATTAAGAGACGGACATGATTCGCCGCTAATGCAGTCAATTTTAAGACACTTGACATGTAAGTGTATTTGGTACAGTTCAGCCGCGCTAGATCTATGAAGCTCTGTCGTAAGAAATCTCGGAATAGTGCAAGCGAGACATACCAGGCCGAAAAAGAAACCAAAAGAGCCACATAGCTATAGAATTATTGACGTTTTGCGGAGGCCAAGCGCCCCGAAGAACCATGTGGGTCGCTGAAGAAGCGCCGTCCTCATGGAACAAGTATTCCATCAACCATACATCCATCTCGGCAAAGTCCAGGAGCTGTTGCTCATTTTTTCCCTCGTTCTCGAGCATCATGAGATAAGCTAACCATAGTAAGTCGATCAGGGTTGGAGATGATTGAACGGGTTCCGTGTAGGACGCTCGAGAGTTTGACCGGGCCCTTATTCGCTTCAGGTGGATCGATCGTTTCATTAGCTCCTTGGCTAGCACCTCGGGTGCGGCCACATGCGAGCCTAGTCTGCGAATGGCTGCCTTTGTGTCGAATTTAAGGTTGAATATACGAGCATATAGGTAGGGGTTAGCGCCGAAAGAGAGTTTTCTGTAGACGCTCTGGCAGGTGTGTAGTAATGGGACTAAGCCGGAAGGGGGTCCAAGAAAACTCTGAGTCGCTGCGAATAAAGCTATATGTTCAAGCACTTCTTGCGGAATGGATGCCAGCGATGTGGAACCGGACATCTCGATCGAAGTTCTAGTGTCTGATGAGAGAAGTGGTGAAGAAGACTCCCTAGACCAGAAGCTTGAATTAGATAAAAGTGGCTTTCCCCTGTAAGCCTCCCATTTAGGATATCCCCTGAGAGTGAAGCTTCTGATAAAGATTATACGGAGAACTACATGGTTATATATATTCTAGTGTGTAATGTACCAGAGCACTAGGCCCTACCGATCGATGAAGATACAGCTCATTTGTTCATCCTGCATGAACATCATGTTTTACCTCTTTACACAAGCTGAATATGGATTCCCAATCAGCCGGCTGCTCGGCACCTGAAATGTGTCTCCATCTTCCAACGAAATTCCGCGATGAGACAACTTAAAGGACCATGAACGAGATCGTCCAGCGGCTGAGAAACAAATACTTACCATAACCTCGAAATAGGGCACGACCGAGTTCGACCCTTTGAGGATCCAGCTGGGGGGCTCGGTAAGACAATTGGTATTGAAGTCGGGTAAACCACCTACCGGCACACGCAAAAGCACAACCAGACCATCAGCGGGTCGGACCCTCCCAATGTATCTGTAACCATTCCATGCTGCAGCATATGGCACCTCCGTCTGTGGATCGATCAGACAATAGCTCAGATGGTTATGTTGTACACGCACCACGCCAGTGATGATAACGTCTAGTGCTCCCATGCTCGAAATTTCAGTACCACCACAGGGCTCTTGGAGTGCCGCATAACGTTTTCTGAAAGAGTTATTCTGGCCGACAATCTCAATTCCGGACTGTTCAGAACATGACCGTCAGATTCATCGGGTCCAGCGGAAGATCAGTAACTCACCTCATCCTCTTGCCACTGACACCCATGAGGCAAAAACCCACTGAAAAATGAAATTTCATCATCCGCAGCGGGAAGAGGTATCGATGGAGAGTAGCAATAAAACTCGCGGAATCGGACGTAAAGAGGGAACCGACCGAAAGTTGGGAATGGTGATGGCGCTTCAGAAGAAGAAAGCATTGAGCGGTAATCTTCTTGATAAGGTGCCTAGAAATAATAAGGACCAACTTTAACCGATAAGAAGACCACTTACAATGAAAGACCCTTGCCACCGCCCCGGAAAGGTGCCGGGAATATAGTGCACACAACGCTCGTGTGACCCTGAGAGCAAACGTTGCCGGTCGGGGTCGTGTCGATGACTTTTGAGCAACCCATCGAATGAGTCGCCATAGCTGCCGCTAGCCAATCGGGTTATGCAGTGAGCATTGAAAGCTTCTATATCTTCACGTGTGGGTCCCCAAAGGATGCCCTTCGCGATGGCATCTTGTCGGCTTGAGGGCAGCTCAGGAGGCACTCTCAGGCGGTAATGTTCGATGCGCGCAAAATAGGCCAATATTGCAAATACTGCAACAGGAGGAAGGTGCAAAGTAGTCGATTCGCCAAAATAGTCCACTGTCATCGCGGTTGGTCGATCTGGTGGATAGCTGCGATGTATGGATGGCCCTGTCTTCGGCACGCTCCCAAATGTGGAGAACTGATGCTCGGGGGTTGTGAAACATGGATACTGAGAATATCCCACGTAAGAGTCAGTGCGCAGCCAAGGCATACATAAGACTTACTCGGAACCCAGCAAAGGCGAACGGAGAGAGGGAATTCATAAATGCATTTCTAGATTCTTCCGTCTCCTCGTCAAGGGAGCCTGTCGTGAACGCATCGGAAGTGAGATATAGGGTGCAATGGATGATTCAAACGCGCATACCGGAAGAACTGGTTAACCAAAACAGAGAGATAGCGAGCGTATTCAATTCGTTTTCGAGTGGCCAACCATGGTTATCAGTAGCGCCCTCGAGCAAACGCTCCCTCATGAATATGGGCATAAAGGCAGGTAATCCTGCCCAAATGATTTGTTCCCAGTTTCTCCCGTCATCCTCAAGGAGCATGACGTAAAGTGTCGCAAATGCCTCCGCTAGGTCAGGATGCCAGATATCCCTCCTTCGAATGATCTGGAGCGCGTTGTACCGCTTTTTGACCTCATGTTCCATGTTTTGGAAGTTGAGTCGACCTTGCGATAGATGACGGCGAGGTGATGAAACGTCGAATTTGTCTAAGAAGAGCATGAGATAGAAATGGGGGTTTGTCTCCGGGGATAATGCGTCATGCGACATTCGGCAGGTGAGGAGGAGCGAACGAAGCACGGTTGGTGGGCCGGATGGAGCGTCACGGATAGCAAGTAGGGCAATCTCGTGCAACAACTCGCGAGGGGTGGACAGGAAGGAGGCGGGCATGCTCGAGTGCGAAAAGTTGGTGGAGCGAGGACCATAATATGTATGGGATCATGAAGAGACGGTGTTTTAGAGTGACGGGGCTCAGAAGGGTTAGATCGTCACGGCATGTCTAGACCTCCCACGGATGTAATCGTAGGCGGTAATCTTGACCGCGAACTCCGCTAGAGAGAGACGCCGTCGGGCAGGGCAGAGTAAAGCTCGTCTTAAAGTGCACTTATGCATGGTGAATATTGAAATCTTCTGTCATCGGTTAAATCCGAGTCCTGAAGTGACTACGCCGTACCCTCGGAACCTTCGGCGGATCCCGAAAAGGAAGATTTGATGGCTCGGATCTGTCGTACAAATAAATGAGTCCATGAATCTAGATTTCTTGCAATTTCGCACATTCCCCGAGCATATGCACGTCCCCTGAGCTCATAAACATTGCTCACCGTAACCGTACGTCAATCATATTGAGTTTGCGACTCACAATTGCCCCCATACGCCACGTTGTCCGACATCAAAAGGCGCCAATGTACAGCTTGAAGAATAGCACCTGGTGTTCAAAGCGCAAGCCGAGATGCGGTGTCAAATACGGAGCGGGTGTTGGATCCTGAACCCTGAATTCGGTCGCTAGAAGGCTCCTGCTGCCACGGAATAACGTGCCCATACACCGAAAGTTTTTGCCGATTCTCTTAGGCGCGGCACAGCTATTTCGGAACATCTGGAAGGCTGGAACCGAACAATGTCGACGAGACCAGGGATGTAAATCTGGACAACGTGGTCCTATTGACTCCAGCCCGAGGGCAGCGTGGGAAACAGGTCCACGAAGTACTCTCTGGGATGAACCCTAAGATCTTCACCACTACTAGCATGAAAAGAAGAGGGTTGAGTAGCACATGTAAAACGGCAACTCGCCGAAGGGGGAAACTCTACCTTTTCCTCTTCTTCGTTTCTCTTGTTCCTTTTCCGTTGATTTCAGCTCCGTGTCGCGGTCTAGAATAATCAAAAAATATCCCGAACCAATAAGAAACGCCATCTCCTGTCCGCGCCATTGGAGGGCATGGCGTTTAAATCATTGCTACCGTCAAGTGATACATTGGAGCATAGCAGCGATCAACCCAGGAGCCGATTACATGTTTGAGCGCATTACCTACTGCAAAAAGTTCAGTCGGAGCTCGCCTGATGGTCATGCGCTCACGCGGACATAACTTGGTATGGTTGATCCTACTGGGATGATGTTTTTGGAAAATCTTCCCTGCTCTGGTTTTATTGGGAAAGATTGACATCATCACGATGATACGAGAATTTTCGTTGACGTCCTGCAACCGTAGTGTCTCCTGCAGGTACCGCAAGTCGTCTCATGGCGACAACTTTAAAACAGCCGATCGGTCAGCATGAGATGAAATGAATAATATCAGGACAGCCATTCCTATCGGAGATTGGTGTGGGTCGAAGAAAAAGTGCAAAAATGGCCCTGCAACACCATTCTGGAGTGGAGTATGTCGTATGACATCAGTGCCTCCTGAAGACGGAACACCACGAGAACTTCACCTTGCAATGGTACGCATGGAATAACTCCGAACTGAAATCTTTGGATTGGCCAAAGATCTCGGAGGCAGCCGCTGAGTTTCGGGTCGGTAGGTGAAGGCGCACCTGCATCACTGAGATGTCGAAATAATTTTTCGTCGCGACTTTGTTCTGGCCGCGTGGAAGAACCCTTCATTCGCTCCCTAAAGGAACGCGAGGTACATGCCGCAGTACACGGTAAATTGACAAGATATCATTACCCATTGAACGACACGTGGAATTGTCGCGACCAATTCGCCAGGTACATGGGACCCTAATGAGTATCCTTGGGGAGCAGGAAATGCCCACGACGGGACGGAGTGTACATAAACTGTTGTGCGAGCGGAGTCTGTCTAGAAATGAAGGGTGTGTACGGCCTGTTACCCTCGGGCGTAGCGCTTGATTTTGTGATTCAGGATCAGCTCGTCAGCAGGAACGTCCATATTACAGTGGTGTGCGACCGGCCTACCTCGAAAGGGGAAGAGAGGTTCTAGTCCATGGCTTGCATGAGTTTGTGGGAGATATTACTTGGATATTACCGTGTACTACGCCCTATATGCCAGTGGTAAGTTACTACCATTAGTAGTCGTAGTCTACGGCGTGACGAGTGTGTCGGCCAATCAAGGAGGAGCGGGTAAGAGTAAGACCTACCCTAAAGAGGGAAACGAAGTCAGAAAAAAACTGATCGATCTCTCTTCACCACCCGCGTGCACGACGATCTAGCGTACCAGCCCTTGAACACGTCAAAATGTCTGCTAACCTCACCGCATTGGAGGCACATCTCTCCACGAGGTCTTACGTTGAAGGGTGAGCTTTACTTCCTCCCTTACCGCAACATTTCCTCTCGATCACACTTGATGAACAAAACGCTATGGTCCGTGTTTCCAAGAAGCGACTAGACACCGCTGCTCCAACATGCAGATAATTTCCTCCTTAGCCATCTGATTTTCATTCTTTCTGCTCGGTCTCATTTCACAACTGGGCGCTGACCACAAGTAACTTCTTTTGGCAGATACACCCCTTCTCAGGCTGATGTCTTCGTCTACAAGGCGATCGCCGCCTCTGTTCCTGCCAGCTACCCACACGTAGCGAGATGGTACTCTCATATCACATCCTACACGGCGGAGTTCGACTCGTTGCCCGGCAGCAGCACCGCCGGTCAGACCTTCATCGGTGGTGCTGAGAGCAAACCCGCTGCTGAAGCTGACGATGAGATTGATCTCTTCGGTGACGACGATGAAGAGGACGCGGAAGCTGAGAGGATCAAGGCTGAACGTGTTGCTGCATACAATGCAAAGAAAGCTAACAAGCCCAAGACGATCGCGAAGGTAGATTTCTTCACGATGCCGACGGATGATTGTGTTCGCTGACATAATCTCTCGACAGTCTGTCGTTACCTTGGAAGTCAAGCCTTGGGACGACGAAACTGACATGGTGGCTCTGGAAGAGTCGGTTCGATCAATCGAAATGGAGGGCCTCGTATGGGGTGCCAGCAAGCTGGTCGCTGTCGGCTTTGGTATTAAGAAATTGCAAATTACCCTCGTTGTTGGTGCGTCGTAGCCCTCTTGTTCACGTGGTTATCCCCATTATTTAATTGTATCATCATCAGAGGACGAGCTCGTGTCCCTTGATGAGCTGCAAGAGAAGATTGCCGAGTTTGAGGACTACGTCCAGAGCACGGATGTTGCTGCCATGCAGAGTATGTCATCTATCCATTCATCGTTTCCTGGATTGACACGTGGTTTTAGAGCTTTAGAGTGTACACTTTATGTCTCAAGGTTCCGAGCTTATGTTGTACGTCTAGTGGAGGAAATGATACAAATGTCTGTAGATTTGATGCATGAAACGACCTTGTACAATGAAAATGTTCAGCTATTCGCCCCGACGCGGTTTCCATGAGGCTTTCAGGTCGAATGACGTCTGGTGGTGACGTGCCCAGGAATCTGCCACCACACACATACAGACCAAGAATACTATCGTTGGTTGCGCCTGATAAATCAGATAAGTTACTCAGGCCGCTCGGTGAGGTACTACATGCTGTGTTCGGCGACCTTTGCAAATGCCGATGATGGTGACATAGCTCGCAAATTGCAGGCAATCGTGTGGAGAGAGGACGATTTTACACGTCACCCCGATCAGTTGGACAAGGTTAGCTCTCGATGAATGGGGATTCCAGTGCAGGCGGTGTGGGTGTGCTGAAAGCAGTTCTCATTTTGAGTTCGTCCCATCCTAGAAGTCGCGCCTCCGGTAGGTTTTCGGCTCCTCACGAGAACCCGTGTAGACCCTGATTGAGACGACGTAGGACTGTGCTATAGCTAGGACATTCCACAATGTCGCAGATTCATCTCCGCCTCACCGATTCATTCGAATCGCGCACAATTTTTCTTCATTGGAAATTGTGGATTGGTCGTTACACAGAAGACGTACTCAGATTAAACGAGGCTCGCGGATCAAACTCCTGACTGAGATCGCAGGAGCTCCCATCGGACCTGCATGGTGGCGTGGTGAGTATGGAGTGGCCCCAGTGGCGGAATGGTGCGCTCCTGATGTCTCTTTGGTCACTTCATTTTCTTTCTCACACACGCGTATAGTTTGAGAGAACAGCCTGAACTTACCAGGGAGAAGCATTTGATACAGCCGCTTCTCTTGCAGCTGTGACAGGCTTCTGGTAAGCTACCAACGGGCTATACCACCACCCAAGAGCGCAAGAAAGCGAAGGTGGCTAAATGAAATCACAATCAGGCACGCGGCTGAATGAAACCATGCCTTAAATACAAGATCTGATCTGGAAAAGTGTGTACGTGCGCTCGCTATTGCACACTGCAGTGCGACCGTTGAGCATGATTTTTCCCAACAGGAAAGGGCAAGTTCCCTATCCAACGCGCGGCGATCTAGTTACGCTATGAACGGCACCCTGCCGCGCTGTATTGTTCAGGAGTATTTAAAGTCTACGTGGTCCAGGGTGTCCATTGTCATACCATGTCTTCACCTTTGGATCGAATTCCTATCGATGTACTAACACAAGTGGCCTTCTTGACAATAGACCCCTCTCCCACCTCTTCCTTGGATGACCTCCTCCCACTTTTGTTATCATGTCGCAGCCTTCATCGTATCCTCTCTATCGAGGCATGCCCCCAACTATACGCGCGCGTATTTCATGAAAAGTTTGACCTGAAAGGTCATTCTCGACGGGGGAAACAATGCCCAGTGACGACGTCATGCTTAGCTTCGGAACTTCGCATACGGCGACGCGCAATACGCCGAATACGTCTTTCTCAAGTCATCGGCCACCACCTCCTAGAAGATTTGTGGACCATGTACCTGATGCTTCTCGAAAGCGATGGCCTCAACGAGCTTCAGCTCCACACCGCAGGAGTCGGGGATTGGGTGCTTCACCTACTCCGCGAGCTCCACTCGCAGACAAGTTGCGACACCGACGGACGCGTATTGGCCTTGGCCGTTGCAGTGGCGTGCTTGGTACTGTCCCACAGTAATCCACATTCAGATTCTATTTCATGACCCCGCTTCTAAACGACCCTGATCAGACCAGATATCCTCTTTACCAGTGGGGGATCGTGATCAAGTTCTAAATTTACTTCGCCCATACACGACATCAGCGCCGAAGGTGAGCATATGACTGCTTCTACATTATGGACACTCTCACTGACGAATCACAGTTCCTCTCGGTAAACGTAAGTGGCGTGGCTGAACGGAGAATCTCTATATCGTCCAGCGAATTGCACAACCCAGGGTCCGGTCAGCATAGCCCGAAATCGGGCAAAAATAGTCGCCAACCTGTCACCCATCCAGCTCATACGAGCTACTTTAGCCGGTGGAACCTGTCTCCTCCTAGCCTTCTGACCAGCTCCGTCTTCTTGACGTTTGCATTCAAGGAAGTGTCGCCTCTGCAGGTTCCACCCCATCTCCCACCTACCCGGGCCGTCGCGATCGCGACGGAACGGGATGGACCCACTATGGCTGACTTCGCTGCAGTCAGCACAAGAAGGACACCGCTTGTGGCAGATTCCTTCCTTCAGTGTCAGTCTCGTGAATCAAACACGGATCTAGCGAGAGAACAGCGACGGCCATCAAGAAGTGCCATCCACGATGAAGACTTCTATCGCATAGCCCGTCATTTACCTGCACGCGGGGAGGCTTGGGAACTCCGGGCGTATATTCCTGGGCTGCTGACGGGTGTTTGGGAAGGTTGTTACATGGTCTGCAAGTTCTCAGATTAGGAAATGGTATGCAGTGTGGCTGACAGCTGAGACAGGTCGCACCTTTGACGTCAGACACTTCCGCAGGCTCTCCTGGTACCGGTTTCTGCCAAGACTTCCTGTGTCGTCAGCCTATCCAATTTCGACTTGAAGAGTACCTCTCCTTCATTCCATGGGTGCCTTTGCCTATTGAAACCCCAGACGGATTTGATGGCCACGTCGTTCGGAACCTATGTGTTAGCGAAGAAGTATCAACAGTGGGTACCACTCTCTATCCGCGTACACGATTGTCATGCCATCTGCTTTTTGGAAGAGAATTCAATTCTCTGACGGTAACACGGAGAAAACTTGCCAATACGAGCCATTCCGTCTTAGCGGCGCATCCGAGAGCGGTAGGAACCCTCGTCATGCCCTGGATGTCGTTATTACAGGCGAGGTGCGCCCCTTTTGTCTTGATGAGGCATCTGTTCCTCACGCTTTCGGTAGACACCCCGTCGATTCGAGGTAGCATGGGGCTCCTATACCTTTATGGGACGGGTTCGATTATCCGATGGTTTGATAAGTTTGACGAGAAAGCCGGTATGGTCACTGTTTCATCCAACGTGGGGCGATGGTCTCTCATCATTCTCATCTCTTGCTTTTAAAATAGAAACGAGCTAGTGATGACGGCTGTGGGACGTGGGTTTTTGAAGGATACCTACACAGCAGGGATACATTTACCGGAAGGTGGAGCACACTCAATGCCCTCGGTCAAGAAGGCATCGGAGGTATTTTCAGCGTGTCCAAAACTGCACATTGACAGTTAGGATTATCGTGTCCGTTTAATTAAAAACTGTTTAATGAACGGAGTTTTGATTTCACTTATGATCGGGTTGTCACTTTGTTTGCGCGCACGAGCGGGGGCGAGGGTCGTTATCTGCCTGTTTATCACCCATCAGCCTTTAACTGCGGAAATTGTCTGGAATTCCTTGGCACAAGAGAACTGAACGGTAATGTAGCGGAAACATTTTCTGTAGATCGCACGGAGAGCGGCAAAAAGTCAAAAAAAAGGGGACCGGGGTCTCGACCAAGGTTGCTGGCTGCGTTAACCTTGATTCATTCCTTGAATTAGAAAGGTCATTCAGATTTTCATATCCTCTCTATGAGAGCCATGCGCCATTTGGCGCATGGCTATAGGAGATGCGGCTTACAGGGTCCTATTCGTACTTCACTAAGTTACGTCCAGGTGGAGGCATGTGTCAGCAAGTATGAAAGTATGTACAAATATGCCAGGTAGGTGACGAAACATTGGGAGGACGACCATCAGTTGTAATTTCGGATTCCATGGATGTGAAAACAGGTGATGCAAGTCCATGAGGGGAAACATTGGTCGGATGCGCTGCGGAGCGTACCACACGAGTCCCTCCAAGGGACTGATCCTATTAACTTGACCGGGCCCGACCTGCCATATGTTTGCCAAGGAGCGGCGACTTGCAATTGTATTGTGCGAATGGGAACTGAGGTCAAAAGAAGGGGGGGAAACCACATGGCGCCAGTTGTCAGTGATATCGATATCTGTTTTGCGAGGCGTTGCGCCACATCCGAATCAACGGCAAGAGAATTATTCCGGTCATCCCGTCTGCAGATGATCAAAC